>JADMLL010000002.1:6132005-6342892 GCA_016920875.1 Columbicola columbae
ATTGGCAACAGCTCTAAGATGAGTTTGTCTAATTTTTAAGCATTTCTCTCGGACGCGTGGAGCTGTTTATCGTGTTGTGAGTGCTGTTTTTGCAAAAGCAGTTGACGCTGTTTGCGATAAACTCAAAAGTTTATTTTGTATATATATAAAATAGTTATAGTTGTTACACAAAACAGTTATAGTTATTACACAGAACAAACGGCACGTTCTTATTCATGTTTGGACAAGACAAGGAGTAACCTCGTCACAAAAATTGTTTTCCTTTCAATTTTTAATTTTGAACGAGCCGCACAAATTTGTAGGAAAATTTAATTGAATTAAAAACTAATATTACCTATCTTCATATCAAGAAACACAAGAATCTTAAAACTGCTAGTTAACAGCTTACCTGTCTGACTGATTGTGTGACAGAACAACACAAACAAGACAGGACACACGGGGCGTTCGTATTACATGTTTAAACACCCGTGAGCACCGCCACAAAAATTATTTCGTTTAGTATTTACTATCATTTTATTATAATTAATTATATAACAATATATTGATGGGAGAAAGTCGATGGAATAAATTCAATTTCGGAAATGCTTGCAGGTGAATTGTTTCACCCCCGTTCTTCTGTAGGCAATTATTACATTATACAGAAATTTTCCATAAGCCCTATTTTTCTGTTTAGTAAACAAAGTTCAAAGTTGCTTTTGGTCACAGTAATGAATTAACTTTATTTATCAAAAATTATTATTATTATTATTATTAAATGAAAATGACGTCAAAACAAAATTTTCATTCAATCTGCCTGGAATGCCTTTAGCAAACGACAAACCAGAAAACTCCAGTGTGAATCTCGACTTCATTTCTCTTTCATGGGGGACAAGGCAACATAAAAAGTTTTTATCTTTTCCGATCGAAGTATCCTGAGTATTAAGAGTAATGGGAAAGTTGAGACAGTAAATGTCGCCTAAAAACTTCAGACTCACTCAGAATATTTTATTCGCATGCGAAGGTTTTCGTATCTCGGTCGGGTCTCTTGAGAGACGTTAATAATCATTGGAAACATACCCAAAGGGTTGTAAGATCCTAAGAATGTTTTCCATCTGTTTACGGAAGCATGTTTGAGGTCGAAGAAGGAAAGGAGAAATCTCCTTCTACCATCTCTCTCTCTCTCTTTCTTTAAAACTTTGTAATGAGATTGTTTCAATAAATATCAACACAGACTTACCGTAAAAGAACAGTATTAAAAATTTGAAAGCGAAATAAACTAAGGAGAGCAGGCGTGGTGGTGGTGGAAAGGATGGTGAAGGAGAGTCGGAGGTGAATCGGCTTGTGAAAAAGTTAGGACGCGCGTTTTTACAAAAGCTTTCGAAACCATGACTAACGGCTAGATGAATACCACATCAGATGCGTGGCGAAGTTTTGTCCCAAAATTATTTCTGCACACCACAACCTCCGCTTTTTACTCTTTTGTGTGTTTCGGTATTTGAGGTTTCATTTTGTTCTGATTCGAACAACCGCATAACATCAACGACGACGACTGAAGTTCAATAATACTCTCACGGTGAGCGTAGGGACGTGGCGACCCCATCGCCCAGTGGAAAACCACTGCAATCAGCCACCCCGAGTATTGGCGGAAAACCATACCTTTGGGGTGGAAATGCCCCCAGCCCCCAGCCCTGAACAACATGGGGAAAATTAAAAAATTTGTAAATAAATAAGAAAAGAAATTTAAACCCAGAGATCATCTCCCTGGGTGTAAGTTTGCGGTTCAGGCAGCTTGAGCTCTGCCTCACACAATACACTATACACACGCACTACACACCACGACATCGTGTAGGAACACTATGCTCACTCCAGGGCTCACAACCCTGGCAGTATCTCGGGTCAACGACCATTTCGCTGACCCCCAAAAACACATCTTTCAACCACAGACAAGCATGCAGGAAAATTCAGGAAAGACTACCCCAGGGGTATCCAATCCCCGTCGACAGAAACGACGCAATGGCCATCGGATTCTGGGAGCCAGCACCGACATGCTTACGACCTCCGACACTCGAAAAATCAGACATAAGGATACGAACTTCTTCGCAACTATCAACATCAACTCTGGTAAAGGCAGGAAAATTGAAACAACTGACAGACACTCTCTCGAAACACAACATACTGTTGACAGCACTGCAGGAAACAAGATTTACCGACGAACAGGCTTTCGAATCTCAGGGTTACAGAATATTCAAGGGTAAACCGGGTAAACGAGTCTTGAGAAATGTCCCCCTGTTAGGTACTGGGTTCATAATCAAAAAATCAATTCTGGACTCTATCACGACATTCACCTCCCCCAACAGCAGGATGTCCATACTATCATTCAAAAGCACGAACAAGGTCTACACGGTAGTTAACGTACACGCGCCAACTAACGACAAAAACAGAAAAGATCCAGACGGCACTGATAGGTTCTGGGAAGAACTTGAGGACGAACTAGCACGCATACCCGACAAGCACACTATAATTCTGGTAGGAGACTTCAATGCTCAGATAGGTAAAGAAAAGAAATATAGTAACATCGTAGGCCATTACCCAGCCCATAAAAGAACAAATAAAAACGGAGAAAGACTGATAGAACTATGTAGGGCACACAATCTAATTCTGAAGTCCACAGCCTTTAGACACCTTCCGAGAAAACAGAAAACTTGGAAATCACCAAATCCAAGCCTGGGAGAGTTCCAAATAGATCATGGCTATCTCCCGTAAAGGACACTCGAAATCCAAAATGTTAAGGTGCTAAGAAACGCATATATAGAATCAGATCACTACCTAACTAAAATCAAAGTTAAACTTATCCCTAGAAACACCAAGAAAAGGGTACAAACAGCAAAACCGTGCAGGTTCGACACAGAGAAAATCCAAAGAGTTCAGAGAGACTAGAACAGTACAAACCGAAAACATGGGAAGAAATAAGGAAGGCCCTAATAGACACGGCACAAGACATAGCTCTACTAGTAAAGTCAAAGAAACATACCTGGTGGACACCCACATGTGAACTAGCAATAATACACAGACAAGAGGCCTGGAAAAACTGGAATCAAAACAAAAACCAAAACAACTGGCAACATTATCTGACCATAAGAAAAGAAGTTGGAAAGACAATACGGGGAGAAAAACGGAGATATCAACACAAGCAGATGACAGAAATAGAAGAGGACTTTCAGAAAAACAAAACAAGAACCTTCTACAGAAACTTCAAACGCCACCTTAACAAATACGAGGCTCCCACACTGCACCTCAAAGACGAGAAAGGAAAACAGTATACAACGACAAAGACAATTGTCGAATACTGGCCAAATACTTTAAATCTCTCCTTAACTGTGAACCCCAAATCAAGATTCAACTTCGAAGAAAACGACTCTTCCCATGAAAACTCTCTCCCGCCACACAGACAGAATTGAGGAAAATCATTGACTCACTCAAAAATAACAAAGCACCAGGTGAAGACCGTATACTAAGTGAAATGTGGAAGAACTCAAGCGAAAACATGTTGGAATCTCTAACAAACCTAATCAGTAGAGTATGGGACACAGAAACACTGCCCAAAGACTGGACTACAGCCATAATCCATCCCCTGCACAAAAAAGGTGACAAGTCAGATCCAAACAACTATAGAGGTATATCACTCCTACCAGTTACCTACAAGGTTCTGTCAAAAGCTCTAGAGCAACGAACAACAGCACAGATAGACAAACAATTGGGAGAATACCAAGGAGGTTTCAGAAAAGGACACTCGTGTCCAGAACAGATTATAAACCTGAAATGGATCATGTCATACCTGAAAACCCGCAATAAGACATTTGCCATCACATTCGTAGACTTCAAAAAGGCCTATGACTGCATCGATAGGACTTCCCTCATAGAAATACTAAAGGAACTAAACTTAGATAACAAAACCAGGGCACTCGTTAAACAAACACTGACAAATACCAACTCCAAAGTCAAGTTCAGAGGGGAAATATCAGAGGCATTTGAAGTAAAGACGGGCGTAAGGCAGGGAGATGGACTGTCACCTACACTGTTCAACTGTGCCCTCGAAAAAGTCATACGTGAGTGGCGCAAGGCAATGAAGGAAGAACAAATAGAGAACGAGGATAGGGTACAAGAAAGACAATCTCACCATCGATTGCCTAGCCTTCGCAGACGACCTAGCAATACTCTCCGTCCCTACAGGTGGCAACAAAACAAATTGAAATACTAGCCGAAAAGGCGGAGAAGATGGGGCTGCAGATATCATACGAGAAAACACAGATCATGACAAATATCAAACCAGCGCCCACAGAGCTAGCAGTCGGTCAGAGCAAAATAAAAATAACCAGTAAGTTCAAATACTTGGGAGAATGGGTGGACATTAGTAACACAGAAAAGAAGCCATCAGTACACGGACCAGTAAATTAGAGATGGCCTACCAACTGACCAAAGACATTTATAACAAGAAATCAATATCAAGAAATGCCAAGGTGAGACATTACACCACAACGATTCGCCCACAAGCCCTGTACGCGGCAGAATGCCTATCCCTGAGAAGAAAGGGTCTGGTTGAGCAGCTGGAAATAAAAGAACGAAAAATACTCAGGAAAATCCTGGGTCCAGTAAAAGAGAATAACGAATACAGGAGACGTCACAACAAAGAAGTATACAAACACGTGACAAAGATATCTGACGTCATAAGAAAAAGAAGGATCGCCTTCTACGGACACCTGGCGAGGATGGACCCAGAGACTGACCAACCAGATCTTCAGACACTTCCTCGAGAGGAAAACAAAGCCGGCATGGTTTATGGAAACTGAGAAAGACCTGAAAGAGACGGGGATAACAGCGGAAGACCTGCACATGAGAGATACCCTGAGGAAAAAAGTACAAGAAGCCAGTTTCCAGGAAAAGCCAAAGCTAAAAACAGGAAAGAAGTGGACAGAAGAGAGGAAGAAAGAACACAGCGAGAGAATGAAGGAGTACTGGCGGAGGCGAAAAGAAGATGAGAAAAGAAAAAGGTTGAAATAGCGTGGTCCTGAGATGGCCGAATCGAAAAATACTCTTGCATTATTGAACTTTTTGGTTCATTTTGTTTTATTTTATTTCCTTGTTTTATTTATTTAAAAGGCACACAACTTTTCTCCTCTTCACTTTTTCAAAAACTTTTCCAATTATCAAGTTTGGAAAATTTTTTTTTTCCATTTTCAATTTATGTGAAGTTGTAACAGTCGTAACGCTCATGCTTATCCTACGCCGGTGATTTGATGAAATTTCATATTTTCTACTCGGTTCAATTCATCTAATTAAAATCTTATTAAAGTCTTAACCTTTTTTTTTCGAAGTCATTTATTTTGTCTGGATAATAAAATTTAAATCGTCTCAACCTTTTTGAGTTATAAAAAAACAACTCAGACGATTTGTTTCCGAGTACTTTTGGACCCATTCAGAATTCAGTCTTGAAATCGGGTTCAATGGTTTCATTTTCATTTGATTTGATTTGTAAATATACTAAATATAATTTTAATTTAATAATAACATATTTATAAGTTAAATCAGGGATGATCAACACGCTATTCGCGATCCACTTAAACATGTTTGTCTGGCCCGCCAAGCATTTCTAAAATTTAATTTATTTTATCGACTTTCTCCCATCAATATATTGTTATAAAATTTATTATAATAACATGATAGTACATACTAAGCCGAAATAATTTTTTGTGACGAGTTACTCACTTCTCGGCGACTTGTTCAAACATGCAATACGAACGCCCCATGTGTTCTGTGTTTGTTTATGTTTGCTTCTGTCACACAATCTGTCAGACTGGTTGTCACAAGTTGTAGACTAGCAATGTTAGCAGTTCTAGTGTTTCTAGAAAGACATTAGATATATATTATTGTCAAAAAGGTAATTTTAGAGTTCTTTTATTCAAAATTAAATTTTCCTACAAATTTGTGCGGCCTGTCAAAAAATTTTAAAAACTGAAATTTGCTCGTTGATTAAAAAAGTTGTGCTCACTCCTGACTTAAATAACAATAACAGAACAAAGTATAAACTTGTTGTGAGACAGTATTTATAAATTAATCAATTTAAAACAAAACTTCGACAAAGTGTTTGTTTATACATGTTTATAACACAGTTTTTCACCAGAAATCTGTCTGAACTTTTATGTAACACGTTGATGACTACACTGAAAATGGTGTGTTACTTGTGGGGACCTGCTGTTTTCGTTGTAACCCACTTTTGTTATTTTTGTGCTAATTATAATAGGTAGACATTGCTTAACCCATACATGCATTTTTATAAACTTGAACCATGGGTGGGTCAGGTGGTCCCAGGATATAACTTTACTCTTGTCTCATCGGTGAGTTAGTGTTTCCTTTGTATTTTCACAAACTTTTCTGGCTATGATGAATCGTCGCATATTAATAAAACCAGTTCTTCAGATGAGATGTCGCCAGAACTGTTGTCGAGTAACCTATCGTCAGATTGATCCCCTGAAAGCACCTTAGGTGATTATGAGAAGCTGTAAAAGTTGTTCCACAAATACTAAATCGAATATGTTTAAGTTCCAAATGATTTTCTATTCTCATTCTATCTTAAAAATATCACAAACTAACCAAAAATCGTTTTGAAATCTTTGACTCTATCAAACTAACTGATTCCGCTATATACTATACCTCAAGAGACAGAAGAACACAATACTCTCCACAAATCATATTAAAATTATATCCACGGGTGTAAGAACGGTCGAAAAACATGTTACTCGGCCACGGGTGGGTCAGTATTTTTACCTCTCTGCGACAGAAGAAAAGAATTTTATACACAATAAATTAGTATAGGTGATTACCTCATATTATTTTACAAACAAGTGAGATAGAAAAAGATAATTCGAACCCAGCAACCGGTGTAGAGTTGTTGGACGTCTAATCGATTTCCTGACTTCGTCACTTGTTCTCGTGTTACAAATTTAGAGTCCCGTATTAAATTTTCATTTGCTGAAGGTAGTGAAATTATTTAAATACTTTTGAGAACGTGAAGAATCGAGTGAAAGATATTCAAAATCAAAAATCGAGGAGGAGAAAAAAAAAGGCCGAAGACTGAAATTCTGATAACGAAATTAATTAATTTCACGATCGAACTATGTGCGAAAAAAATAAAGATGGCGCCGGTGTCGGGCAAAAAAATTTTTTTTTGAAAAAAAAGGGAAAAATGGAATAATCTCATCGAAGTAGATGATGACTGAAAAAGAGGAAAAACCAGAATTCAATGCAATGGAAACGGAATTCAATGCTGTGGAAACACATTGGAGGAGGATATTAAAATTATTCGTGTGATTTCATTTCAGGGCGTAATGATCCAGAAGAAAAACTCCTGTTTGCACAGTTTTATGAAAGATTTTTATTCTTTTTAATTTTTTTGCTGAATAAAATTCGTCAAATAATGAAAAGGTTAGAGGGAAAGCGCCCGAGGAAATATCCTGAAATTCGGGTCTCGTTTTAAAATTGAAGTTTCTCTCGTTTTTGGGAGATGAGTGGATGGCGGGACCGGGGGGGTACTTTGAGCTTTCATTCACAATAATGGACTGAATTCATTGTAGTCCACTGTGTTTGAGAAGCTCATGCTTCGTTTTGGGAATTACCGACCCGATTTGCAGGTGTAAAAAAAAAATTTTATCTTCTGATGGTCCGTTTTAGTGCGCTTTTTGAACTAACCGGTACAGGTTTGTGGTTATTTATAAAACTCTCAAAATGGTACTCCCACCATCCCAAATCAGCTGCTAAATTTGTTTTGAGATTTGAGTTTTACTTGTAGCGACATTTTAAAACTAATTTGGCACAGATACTGTACTTCAAGAGTGGGACGCCTAGTGTAGTTGTTAAAGTTCTGACTTGGTCGTTATGGTCGTGACTTTGAATCCTCCTCCGCATCCTGTTATACCTACAAAAGGGTGAAAAACGGGATTAAAACCACCACTACATTACTACTATACTTCAAGAGAGAGTATATGTCAAACTACTACTATGTTAGGTTTACTGAAAAGCTCTCCATCTTTGTTAACGCCAATTAATTTGTGAATTCATG
This sequence comes from Columbicola columbae, assembly GCA_016920875.1. Taxonomy (NCBI): domain Eukaryota; kingdom Metazoa; phylum Arthropoda; class Insecta; order Psocodea; family Philopteridae; genus Columbicola; species Columbicola columbae. The sequence continues at coordinate 6,140,098 of JADMLL010000002.1, forward strand.
GTTTCTCATTTATCTATTGGCCTATTGGTCGTTTATCGTTTTTATCTATTTATGCAGTATAATTCTCTACTTTCAGGCATCTGCTAGAAATTCTTACATTGGTTTCTTCGCTTTCAACATGTAAACACTAAATTATATACTTAAGTATTGACGCCACAGCAGCAGAAGTTGCGCCATTAGACATAAACTTGTAATAAATTAGAACTAAGCCATCAAATCTGTATATTCAAATCTAAATCTTAAATTTTGAGCTGTATTATTTAGCGGAACTTTTTGGGCTATAACAGGATACGGGAGGAGGATTTAGACTCGCGAATATAACTTCTTAGTCTGGCACTTAATGACAACACCATAAACCTCCTGCAAGTTCACTAATAAATAACTAATTATACAGTATAGGCCAGTGGTCGGCAAACTCGTCACCCAAAAGAGCCAAATATTAACCAAACAAAGTTGAATTTGAGCTCTTCAAAGAGCCATTTTTAAAGCTCTGCTGTGTGCATTACTTTTGAAAAGAATTACACACCATAGTAAGCATCATACACGCACTTCAGCATTTTAAATTTCTATAATAACATAAAAGTAGAATTAATTTCATAAATAGTGCACACTTTCATTATCCGCTCAGCCGCTAGTAGCTTTAATGACTACGTGTCCTTAAATTTCCTAAATATATACATTAAATAAAACTTGTTATCATACTTATACAGAGATAATATTTAGTTAATATACAGCACTCGGGGCTCGCACTAAAGATTTTGTGAGAGAGCCACAGTCAAGGAGTAAAAGAGCCGGATGTGGCTCTGGAGCCGCACTTATCGGACCTTTGGTATAGACAAATAGGTATAACTGTTATTGAAAAGTCACTGTATAATTAAATCGTCTTTGATGAATTTTTTGTTCAAAACTATTTGCACTTTTCCAAATTTGTTTAACGAAAACCTAAACCTGGAATCACTCTCCTAGCAAAAGAGGAAATCCTTTCGAGAATGTTTGATCAAGTTGGAGTTTCCGATGACTTTTAAAAATGCAAAAACTGACTCAGTGAACCTTTTACCCGTCCAAAACGATTCGAATTTATACTGTGAAATATATTTTAGTCGGATTAAAATCATTCAGTTTCATTTTTGTAATTATAATAGCCAGAGGTTTGGATGATTCTTTTTGTGACCAAAATTTTAATTTTTGTTTTGTTTTCCTTTCAGTGGATACATACACCGGAAACGCTTTGCACTTTTGGAGAGTTGAAAGGCGACAGATGGGAGCATATTTATGCATCGCTTCAAACGACGTACCTCCGGCAGTCAGCAAAAGAGTCATTTTAAATGTTAATTGTAAGTTTCAAATTAATTTTTATCTGTCTCTCGCACACACATCCAATCGCCATTTTGTTATTGATTGCGTTTTGCTTTTATTACGTATATTAATAAATACGATACGCTAAGTCTTTTGTCAGCGAAGGTTTTCTATTTTAGAGTTTTCAACTTTCAGACGTAAAAATGTCATTTCGTGCTGTCGGGTGTGTGTTGTGAGATTCTGTAGTTTTAATTGTTATTTTCAACTAAGTTTGTCCTTCACGTAAAATAATCCGAATAGTTCGGAACACACGAATCACGGGATCCACATTTGTAGGGAGGGTTTCATTGTTTGAAATGTTAGACTAGTTTCATATTAAAAGAGAGAGAGAGAAAGAGAAAAAAAAGGCGAGACGCGAGGAGAATCGAAAGGCGACAGCTGGCTCTGACGGGGAAGCCTTTTACGGATAAGAATACAATGAATCGGTTGCAAAAAAATAACAAAATACATTCTTTGGAGTATCCTGTTTTTGCTGTTGAAAAACCTTCACCGTTCTCATTATCTTTGTCTGAATCTTCAGCTTAAAAATAATCCTGTGACCTGGTTTTGAGTTTTTTTTTTTTTTTCTCCTGCCATTGTTTTCATAAATGGAGGTGTATCTCGCACTGGGTTTGTGACTTTGTCAAATTTTTGAAGTTTAAAATAAACTTGTTAAGCTTGGGGCAACAGAGAAAAGGACAAAATGTCGAGTTCTCAAACTTTAATTAAGCGCGAGGGGTTGAAGATATTGCTTCCTTGGTCATAGTGAAAGTTTAAACTAAGATAAGCGAGTGAGAGTGATATGAGGCCATGTTCGGGATTTTGGGACCGAGAGATCCCGCTGAGACTTTGTTTATCTGAAATTCCAGACCTGGTTCTTGGTCGATGTTTTTTTAATTAGATAAGTGCTTTGCTCTTGAATCTAATGTTTTGAAATTGAATCTGTCTCTTCTTCTCCATCCCCGAAATTTGTCGCTGAAACCTCGTTTTTGTGGAACCGAGTCAATTTTATCCGTTTCTGATTTATTTATTGAACGTGAGTTGAGAGATTTTCGCGGCTGTTGCTAATAGTCTTTGTGATATTGTTCTTACGCCGATCAAGTCAGATTTTTGGGAGACTAAGGAGTTTCCATTTACCTTGTTTAGACTCAATCACTTCCAACTAACTCAGTCGTTGACTACCTTGGTAGTCACTTAGTGAATGACTTGTTGAAATCCACTGACTTGGTTACTGTCTGACCTTCTGAAAGCTTAATTCGCAGATATTTGTAGGATACACTTTCCAGTGATATGATTCCATCTTCTACTCTTTTATTATAATATATAAATATGAATATATATGATGATGATGAATTGAAGTTGTGTTTTACTGTTTTTTCTGTCTCTGTTCTTTCCGTCTGCTGCATCTCTGTTATAATCTTTTTCAACAGTGCTTCAATTTTTACCTTTTTGCTTCTTCTGCAGGAGGTCTATGGTGTAGTAGTTAAGTGCCAGACTAAGAAGTTATAGTCGAAAGTTCTAATCCTCCTCCTGTATCCTGTTATACCCAAGAAAGGTGAAAAAAAGGGATTAAGACTGAAATATAACTATAACTTTTTGCTTCTTCTTTCTTAAAGTGGTGAGTTAGTACTGAAAGTTGGTGCGTTTGTGGTTTGTTTTGTGTGGAGTCCCCGAGCCCTCCGATAATATCATTGTAGGTTCCCAGAGTCTGATGACCTACTTTCGTCTATTTTGGTGGATTGAGTACCGCCTGAATTTTCTGTCTGCCATATATGTGAGTTGTGTTGAAATATTGTAAAATGGTGTCGGGAACTAACCCTTCTCCTGACTGATCTACTAGCAAGGTTGTGAGCCTTGGTGGTAGCTAGATAATGGTGGAAAGATCCATCACTTCTTTATTTTAGTCGACTATAGACTACTGTGTCAAATACAGTGGCTTCTTTGGAGTCACTTTTCCCCAATACCTTCGCTGTGAATCCTACTCCACTTCGGTTTCTGAGCTTCTATCACAGGACATTTCGCTTCTTCGAAGGTCTCTAGTTCTTCCATGTCTTTTTCTGCCTCGACAAACCATAATTTTGTTGTTGTTATTATTTCTTTGATAAACTGTGCTGTTTAAACAACAAATAACTGTTTTGGATCGCACTATCGTCTTTGGTTTCCAAAACACATCAACTTTTGTGACGGTGCCAAACAGACAATAACACTCCTCTTTGCTCTGGTAAAAGCAAACAAATTATTGCTCACGAATATTCATATAAATAACATTAAACACCTGTTACTCACGTTACTTTGAATACTTGAATATTTCTTTTCGTGAGAAAAGGGGAAAAAACTTTCGAAGGATATTCTAATTTGTTCTATTTTGTTAGAAATTAGAGGGAGAGAGAAATTTCTTGAGGAAAAGGATTGATTTCAAGTTAAGGAGCTTCAATTACCGCCACGGAAAGTTTCCCTTTCAAAAGCTATTTTCCTTTTATTGTTTATACAGGCTTCCGTTTTCTCATTGAAGGCCTCTCAACCACATTCCGATTGCTTATATTATGGCAACTTAATTGCATACATATAAACATTTTGTATAATTATTAGAGGTCGTTTATTAAAAACCGGAAGAGATACCCTCCCCAAGTTTTTTTATTTAGAAAACAGTGTCTCTCAAAACGTGTTCACTGTAACAAGAGCTTTTTGAATATTACAGAATGAAAACCTTTTCATTAATGGCGGATTTTTCGCCTGAGTTATGAAAATGATTTGACTTTGTTTGATTTTTAATTTTTAAGCTTTCGCGGTTAAACTTTTCTCACGTGACTTTAATCTTTTTTATACTCTTCTTTGTATAATCTTCTTTTTTTATATTTTTTCCCTCTCGCAGTAAGTTATCCTTTCAGTGTTCATGTTTTATAAAACTTTCAACGGATTTCTGCCCGAGGTTTTTAGCTACCTGAAATCAAAAGTTACTGTGCGGAATGTTCGAGAGGTGAACAATCTGAATAGAAAAAGTGGAAGAGAGGTTAAAGATGGCTACAAGAGTGTATCAATCCTAATGTATTTCGCTCTTAATTGAAAAGTTTTTATTTGATCCTGTGGCGAAGTAATCGTATAGCCTTGTTAATTCTTCAAATATTAATTCTTTTCTCTTCAGCAGCTTCTTCTTGTAACTCACTAATTGTAAGCAGTATTGATGAAGGACAGATCCGATTTCCAAAAGTCGATTTTGAATAAGAACTTACGCAGTTATATTGTCGTATTCAGTAACATGATGCATATCAGACTCGAAGGATCGTTTGTTTGTGTTTTAGATTAATTTTCTGATCTTCTAGAAACCTGGATTGATCTGGGTAAAATGATGATAGGTACTTTTTCGCTTCTGGGGCGTCAACAAAGTTCCGTCATCAGACTCGGTTGTTCCTGCTGCAGCCAGCTCCTCTTCGACAGTTTACCTCTACGTCTTTCTAAATCTTCCTCTTCTTCGTCTTCCTTGTGGATTATAGCCAAGTGCTTGTTTTGGAATCTGTCCTCGGCAAGGGTGTGTCCAATCCACCTCCATTTCCTCACTCTCACCTGTGTTTTTAAAAGCTTCTGCTGCGTTTGGAGCCATAGTTCTTCGTTGAATACAGCATTGGACCATCTTACTCCTACGACCACTCTTAGGAACCGGTTCACTGTGGGTTGAATTCTGTGGGTTATGTCCCCTGTCACCTTCCAAATCTCACACCCCTACAGAAGCGACAATTTGTCACTCGACTCGAAGATCCTTGAAGATCCTAATTGATAATTTGTTAAAGTTGATTGTTTAAGACACTCTTGTAGCCATCTTTAATCTCTGGCCCACTGTTTCTATCCGAACTGTTCACCACTCGAACATTTCGCACAATAACTTTTGATTTCAGGAAGCTAAAAATCTCGAAAAATTTTATTTTAAATTCCCTCACGTCTCTCTGGCTAGTCTAGTCAAAAGAAACCTAACCAGACGACATCCACTTCGAGATCAACTATGACGATGTCTTGCCAGGTATACAACCGAGGTTATGTGAGAGGAATCCTCACTTTTCTGAAGTTAATGTAAATTTCAAACCCCGACAACGTGCTTCTGCTGTTTCTCACGATATTTTGCTAAAATGTATTACCATCATTCAATGCAAATCAAATCAGTTTTTATATTATTTACTGTGAAATTTATGTCTCAAATATAAACCCAAACGCATTATATATTCTCATTATAAATGTAAAATCATTGAAACGACTTTTATTTTAGGTTATACTAATATTTTATGTCCTTTAAATATCAAAAGAGTGTCATTCGAAATACGAAAAATTGACCGAGTAAAAAAATTTATTTGGATTCATACTCATAAATTTTTAATTATATGTAGAACTAATTAGCTTATTGCTTAACAATTTTCGTGGAGGACACATAAAAATGATTTAAGTCACGTGAGGGAATTCAAAGTGGAATGAATCTTTGAAGAAAGAAAGAAGAAAGCTGAACGCCGGAGGCAGAAGTCAGTAGGAAGTTTCATTAAAGATGAACACTGGAATGATAACTTACTGAGAGAGGGAAGATATAATATATATATAAATTTTTCTAAGGGAGGGAAAATTATGAGGTCGAGTCATTTGGGAAATCCGGAGAAAAAAACGACCAAGATCTTCATGTGAGTTTCAAAAATTATTCTTTTTGCGAGATTTTGAGAGACGCCGAGTGGAAATGTTAATGTCTTAGAAAAATGTATAGAAAGAGGTTGAGGAAAAGGTTTCATCGAATCAGCGATGGTTATTGATTTCGTGTTTGATAAATTGATTGATGTCTCAGAAAGAGTATACATATTCATTATATGAAAATTTTGACGAATTTTCTTTTCCTTTTTAAGACTGAATTCCTGTTGAAAGGGTGTAATTATATATACGAGGTATTCACAGAAGGGTGCTGTGGTTGATATATTATTTGATCGTGTACGAGAATTAATTTCATAAATGTTGCACATTTTTCCAGGGAATTCTTTCAACAAATATTGCTCATTTTCTAGGAGAATTCACTTCGTAAATATTGTACACTTTAAGAGTTTCGTTTCATTTCATAAATATTGCACAATTTCCTACTGTACTCATCTCATAAATGTTGCACACCCTCTAGAGGAATTACTGTCATAAATTTTGCACATTTTCACTTCTTAAATATTGCACACTATTCTCCAGAATTCATTTAATAAGTGTTGCTCACTCTCTAGAGGAGTTACTGTCATAAATCTACAAAGCTCTAATTTCATAAATACTGCACACTCTAAGAGAATTCATTTCATAAATATTGCACACTTTTGAGTATAGTTACTGTCATAAATATTGCACACTCTCTGGAGGGAGTTACTGTTATAAATGTGGCACATTTTCCTGGAGAATTCGTTTCATAAATATTGCACACTTTCTTGGAGAATTCATCTTGCAAACGAATCGTTTATTTTGAAAGTGATATAATAAATTTTAGTAATAATATAAAAGATTGTTTTTATTGTACCTATACTTATTTGTAAACTATTTAATGACATATTTATGATCACTGCGAGCTTAGTGTTTGACACTATTTTTGTTTTACGCTCAGTATATACAAGTTTCGTTGAAATATTCATGAATCATAGAAGCTATATCAGGCGATAACTATATTATATCCTTATATTCTTTTATTTCTTACAGGCTTACACCACTTTTATAGTCAGTCGCTTCGCAGTTTTATATACTGGGTAGTTTTGAATTGATCAATGACTATCACACCAACTTTGAAGGGCTATAAATAAGATGTGTTAAGTAAATTATAAGTTGATATGATTTAACAATTTCCTTAATAACAACGGACTTACATCACTTTCAAAATAAACGGTTCAATTATTGCACACTTTTCTGGATGAATTATTTTATTGGTATTTCAACAGACAGATACACCGACAGGTGTCTCCAAAATAGTAGAGACGATGTCGATCATATGTTGTTTGACTGTAGAGCTTCACAGGGTCAAAGAGTTCAACCTACAGTTGGCGGAACATTTCCAAATATTTGTTTAAAAGATAAACGTAGCTTAACCAGCTTTACAACTATTGTCACAAGGGTCATGTCTCTCAAACACAAACACTAGTTCGAGTGTAGTTCGCTTATGGTTACACATTTTGTGTCGGTTAACTAAATTCACGAATCTTCTTGAATGTATATACTGTTACTGTTATACTTTATATTAGAATATTTCATGTTATCATCAGTGCAATGTGACTCGAATACTTTATCTTATAAATGTTTGTATATAATATACGCTCCTTGACAGTTTTACAAAATAAGCGTCATATTGTATATCTAAAAGTTCAGTATAATTTTGTTTTCATTTCATTAGTATTGCACATTTTTAAAGCAATTCACCGGACGCCCTTCCACTGAGGATATCTTTAGCTGTAAAAGAAGGCAGGACGTCTGGACAAGATAAGAAAGAAAATTCCCTCATCGCGTAACAGTCAAAAGATTAACATTACAAACACTCCCGTAAGTCTGTGTGAAGAAGTCAAGAAGGAGAAAAACGGGAAAGCAGTGCAGTGTTAAGTTATTGTCCCATTCGTTCCATGTTGGTTTCTAATTCATCGTAAAAACACAAAACTAATTTTTCTCAGGTGAACGTGAGACAATAACATGAAACGTTTAATTTTCCAACCTGTAAGCTACATTTTGATTGCGTGCATTTCCCGTTTCCCATTTTTCTTTTCTTCTCTTTGTTTCGGACACAAAAACAGACGCTAACAAATGTCATTTCGATGCAGTCGTTTAGTTAACGAAAATTCCGCAAGAGGACCAAAGGATTTTAGTGAATACAATTTAATTATAACTATTTGGCGTCGGGAACTTTTGGCTACTACCGGCAGCACGCAATATTACCTTACCGTGGTCCTTCTTGCACGTAGGTGACACACAGAAATGGGAAGTTTCTACCGTGAGAATTCTGAATAGGCGCGTTATAATAACATAAACATGAGATGAAGAAACTGAAGCAAAGAAAATCTTACCAACCGACCTAATCAAGACCTGATCAAAGGTAAAAGTGATTAGTACAAAACTGTACAAACAATATCAGTAAAGAATGTTAGATTTTAGACTTTCACAGCTACTACTACTGTTAGGTTTGTTACTGCTACTACAGCGTTGTACTAGTTAGACCGGAAAGTAACGTCGGTTATATGTGTAATGCCTAATACATATTTTACGGTAAAAGTGATAAATCGGGCGAATATATACAGGATTCTTAGTGATTATTCTTAATCACCAGCTAAGATTGTTAAATGTGAGTTATTACTGAGTATTTATCACATTTACCGGCTATTTTATAAAATTTCTAACTCGTAATGAGAAGTTTAATTAAAGTTTGTTCTGATGCGTGGCTTCTGTCACTTCTTCGTCTCATATATTCACCGCTTCTTCTTGAGGGATTCGTTCACTGTTACTGGCGAGCACAGCTGCTTAGATTGCTTACCTTTTGTCAGAAAAGTGAGAGAAGACAAGCTTTTAAGCAAAACTTGAACAATTTCTCCATTATGAGTTGGAGATTTTATAAACTAGCCGGTAAATGTGATAAATACTCATTAATTTGCCACATTCATCAAGGTTAGATGGTGACCATGAATAATGACCGGGAATTGTATATATTCATCCAATTTATCACTTTTACCGTAACGTATATACAATTTTACTTTCTATTTTATAATATAAACCACTGAAGATGGTTACAGCTAGAAAAGGAGACCAACGTTTCGTAGAAGTAAGAGTTTCCACTCTCGTCGCACCAAAAATTTGGTTGTAGCCAAAAAACTAACATAACACCAAAGAAGAGTTTATTCATTTTTCGATGATGTTAAGTTGTGTGCATTTCTTTTGAAATGAATTATTAATAAAGGTGCACATAATGGCATGAGATTTGGGTGTGATTAGACACTTTTCATAAACCACTGCCTTAGTTTTCTTGTTTCTGTAGTATTTGAATTTACAATTATACATAGCTACAAGGATTTGTTATACATTTTACACATTCCAAAAGTTATGTTAACTACTATTTATACATAAACATCAAACAAAATTTTGAAACGAATTATGGTCCTAAAAAGATAACACGACACATTTTCAAACAACTGAAAACACTTCTCAATTTTTTTCTGTATAAACTTTAACTCGAATTTTTTTTTACGCGAAAGTAGTTCCTTTGTCTTTCCATCCATTTTTCATTTATCTTTTCTTCACGCCATATCTAAGCATGTGTCTGTCTTTTCTCCGTGGCTCTAACGATGTTGAAAAATGACAAAGCTCTCATATTGATTACATAAGTGGTTCTCAAAGTGTGAGCCGCAAGGATTTAAGTCACCGCTATAATCTCAGCTTTCTGATGAAACGAGGTTTGATTATGGAGTTTTGGGGTCTTGGTGGTTTTGGTGAGCCTAGAAGGGAATTTTGGGGTTGATTAATCGGGTTTAAACCAAAGGAAAAAGGTGAGAGGCCGGTGAGGGAGTGGTCTAAGGGACTGATTGGCAAAGTAGTAGTTGGGAGTTTGAGTCTTCTCCTTGTTATACTCAACGGCGACAAACGGGATTAAACAGTAAACTTGAAAGAAATTGACCGGGAAGAACAGACTGGGTAGCCTTATCCAGATGGGGGTATCTATGATATATATTTGGTGTTCCGGAAAGTTCTGTACGATAATGTTACATCAAATTTGAACACGTTTGAGTATATTTATTTGACGCTTTTTTTGGTCCTCTCGTTTCATCACTCACTGTAGGCTATACTGACTTAGTAAATGAACTAAAATGGAGGTGATTCATGACAGTATAACTAAGAACCGATTGGCTGATTAACAGATTTGAAGTTAATCTAAGCCACTGTATTTTGTATGAATTCCAATAAGGAAGAAGTTATACAGAAGTAGTAGATAATTCGTCTAGGGTGCTAGATAAAGCTACAGTTTAAAGTACAACTAGCAGGAGATGGTTCGAGAAATGTCAACGAGATGGTTTTGACCTTACTGATGAGCCTAATTCTGGGCGGCCATCTTTAATCAACGGCAATACAGTCAACCTCATGTTAGAGTAAAACACTTTTTGACAACATCGGACATTTGCGATATAAATAATGATACCGTCTTTTTCCGAAAATGAGCCCTATCGTGATTTTCGGAACTTTTTGTAAAATAAGACATCCCCCGACAATAAGGCCCAGCTAAAATAATAACAAAAATAGTGACAAAAAGAATTCGTTAACCTGATAGTGATGTTTCCGATGCACTACGCACTTAGACAAGAAGTATTCATTTAACGACAGCTATATCGCAAGAAATGAGAGATTCGGACCAATGATTCAACAGGAAATGGATTTGAAAGAAAATCCGAATGTAATTCAGAATTTTATGACGATGTTACAGAAGACTGTAATTGAATAAATTTAAATTTCTGTATTCTGTTTAAAATAAATATTAAATAAAAATATACTTTTATTTTTGTCCTCCGCCGAAAATTAGCTCTAGCGCATATTTTGGACCAAAAATTGAGACAGTGTACTTTCGAAGAAAGACGATAGCAATTATATTATACAATAAATATTATTTAAGGTTTGTTAAATTTATACTTTCGTATTATTCTAAAAACGAACAAAACATTTCGGTAGACCTAATATAAACGACTCATTTGTCGGGTATCTGCATTTTACTCAAGCTCGAGATAACTAAATATCTCGAGAGGAATCGGTATACTTATCTGAAACCTACAGTGTATATACTTCTACTTGGATATGTTTGATATTGTTATGCAAATTGCATTTAGTTTCGTACGCTATGGAAAAATAATGTATAGGCGGAGGAATATTGTAATCCCCGAGAACGGTACACAATAAATATTATAACTGCAACTTAAGATACATGACTCCTGATTAAGAAGTTGCCTCGACACAGCCTCACCGACACTAAATTCAGGGTTAATTATGCGTGAATTATCATATCAGAAAAGATCTTCAACCATTTTGACAATACAAAATTGATTTTGAGATTTTCCGACTAGAAGAATTCGACGACCTTCTGCAGTAACCCTGCTAATGAATTGACTTTCGCGTAGAGTGAAAGTGGTTCGACAAACCTTTTAATCATCAAACAATAATTATTTAATTAAGAATTAATTACACCCTCGTATAAGACTTGTAATTGTATTAAACTTGAAACGGTGAAGAGTGGTGGTGAGAGAGAGAGAGAGGGATGGGGGTTGAACGAATGTGACGAAAATTCGCATTAGTGACAACCACAATGTCTGATATATTCGAGCTTATTTGCGAGCCTTCGGCGAATTGGAGGCGTTGGATGTAGATAAGGTCAGCATTTATTTCGTTTGAAAACTTTAATTAGCTGATGATGCTTGACCGCTTACTTTGAAAGGAACTTTTTAATTTTTGTTTCCTCGATTGCTGGAAGGAAGAGCCTGAAATTATTTACAAAAAGTATGAAGTAAGGAGACTCGTTCTCATTAAATTAGAATGAAATTTGCTTAATAAGCGAAAAAAGGGAAGAAAGAAAGGAAAAAAATTTTTTTGAATGTGTCGGAGCAACACTTTTTATTTTCGTTCAAAGCACTTCTTGTAAAAAGGAAATTCTCAGTAATTAAATTTCAGACGAGCTCAATCTTTTTCCTTTATGTCCATCAATTTCCCGGAAAATAATTCGAATTAAATTAAATTAAAAATATTATTTATTTGTATTGAATTTATTTTTGGAATTTGAAGTGAATTTTAAACAAGTTATAAAAGGAAATTCTCACGTTGACGAATCAGCTGATTCACTAGTTCCAACAATTTTGTAACATTGTTATTCTGTCTTGGGAATAATAATAAACAGAAGCCAAAACTGCAGGAACATTGCAAATGTTGAAGGCTCTAAAAGGAATTTGGAAAATACAGGTACTTCCTCCTCAATCAGTCCAGAGTCTATAAAACTATTTTTAACTGGCTCATACGAACCCATATTAGAAAATGCAATTTTACCGGTTGCTGACACATCCTAAAATGCCGGAAAATACTCATAGACGTGGATGTAAACCAGAGGTTCTTAAATTTTTTTGTGTTTTAGGCCCCTTGCCATGTTTTTCGGTTTTGGGTAGACCACCTACTTACCTGATATTGATTTTTGTAAGTTTCTCACTGTAGTGAAGTAAATTTTTTACTTTTTAGGTACTTTTATGAATAATGTATATACCTTTATATTGTAATGTAAGAAAATAGGTACTATAGGTCTGGGATGAGTGTCCTCGTTGGGAGGACGAGAGGGCCCAACTCAGACAAAAAGTAGGCAGAATTGGATACTGGAGCACAGCGGAGAACATGCTCCAGTCCAAGACGGCGTGGACATCTATCTCCCTGACTATGAAGAGCATTTTAATAAAAAACAGAATATAAGAACAATGTGATGTGTGTTACGCGGTATAACTTATATGTGTGTAATGTGTGTAATGTAATGTCATGTCAATGCCCGATGAAAGACGAAGGCAATTCCTGGCAATAAATAAATAAATAAAATTAAAAATAGGTACTATCAGTGTATGTTGAGATATACTATCGTGGATCCCTAAATTTTTTTTTGCTGACGTAGGCCCCTTGGGATCGATAAATACCACTTTGGGAATCACTGATGTACCAACTGCCGGAAATGTGGATCAAAAGATCAATAGGAGAGCTACCAACATCTTGGACAAGAGAACGATAGTCTCCGTCATAACAGAGGACGCACTATAATATAAAATTTTACCCAATAGCCCAGTGTATATATATAACAAGTATATATTCTCCAGGATAGAGCCTCAATCATATACAAAGTAATGAAGACTTTGGACCGAATTTCTTTCCAGTCGCAGTAGAGTTGCGAAAGAGGGCGAAATATATGGAAACGGCAAAAAATTTGACGCGGTGCAGTAACCAAGATTCTAACTCAACTACCATTACTGGTAACAGTCGCGAAAATCTCAAAACTCACCAGACTCCAGAGAAAAGTGTGAAGAAAAATAAAAATCCTTGAGAGAGGGTTAAGGGGAAAAACAAATTTTTCCGACTTTAAAACTCCTGTCTTGTTCATTTTGATGGCTTTGAAATTCTTATTTCCAGGACTTTTCTCTGAAAAATTGTTACCTTATTCTCTTATCGCTTCCATGTCGTTTTTCCTTTTTTCCTAACAACAAGTCTTAGAAATTTTTTTTTTCTTCAATTTATTTTTCGTCTTTTTTTTGTTATTTTGTTCTTTGCAGAATTTTTCATTTAAAACGTTTTTCATGTGCGTGCTAAATTCAATTAACTTTTTAGGAATGCTTTCAAAGTTTTCTTACCCCCTACCCCCATCTCTCTTTCACGTTCCTTACCTTTGTTAGTCGGCAGCCCGTTTGACATCTTTTATTCTCATACATTTCACTTGAAAATTTCAATTTCCTGGGAACTGGCAACCTGCATTCTTCCTCCTCCTCCTCCTCCTTCTCCATTTTTTTGTAACTTTTCGCAAAAGTTTTTATTCAACGCTAAACCTACCACACTGGTTAAATGACCGCTTTTGAAAATTTAAAAACTTTTTGATGAAACATTAGAATGCGTCATGAAAGCTCAGGACTTTTCCTTAACTATCCATGAAGAAATCTTTTTCTTTTTAAGTTATGGCTTTTCCTGTCGTCTGATTGAAATACCGTCGAGTGCCGGAATCAGTGACTTGACTGCTTAGGTATTTGTTTGATGATTTTGTTTTGTTTACATAATTTATAGCCGTCAAACTTCGGTATAGTCTTGAAACTGAGATAGAAAACTGCAGACTATTATTTTGTTAAATCATGGGTGGCCAAAATGTTGCATACCATCCACCAGTTTGGCTGTTAAATGAGTTCTGATGCGCCATTTAACTCCCAACTACCTCGTTACCCAAGTATCCTTCGATGAAGAAAGGAAGAGGAAAAGAATAACAACTCAGCAGTGATTTAGTTCAAGTTCAGTTTAATGAATCACCAACCGACAATAGTCAGAATTGGTCTCCTGGATGAAAGAGTGATACTTTCATAACAGTAGTGAGGACTCGTTTGCTGAAGATAATCTATGCGGTCTGAACCGTTATTAGCACTTAAAGCGAGATCAGCTTGAAATTTGGATCTATTGTCTTTTCTTAATAAATAAAAGTTATACAGAAGTCATGATTGAACTTTTAGAAGAACACATATGCTGAGAGTTTAATGCCTTGCTACTCAAACTTTTCCTTCCTGGGCCAAATTTCCATTGTGACTGGGCCACACGATCCAGAAGTTACCAAAAAAAAGCTTTTACAAGTCCGGCTTTCGACGCATACAGTCCACCCTCAGGGCATCATCTGTATGTACATCTGTCAGTCTGTTTCTGTATGTATTGATATTTTCTGTATATTGATATGTTGAGGCAAACAATGTTAGAAATTTCTGAGCCCGAACATTTTCGGACTTCCAGAGTTCAGACTTAACAATGAGCAGTCAACCTTTCACAAATTTTCGGTTTCCACTGGACCACTTAGTAGAGCTTGGTGGGCCGCAGTTTGAGTACCAAGGTTTAATACAAAACCTCAACGCATCAAAACGCCATTTTTAATCATCCAATGCGACACCTTTGGTGAATGCACCATAGTTTGGCCACCCCTGTGTTAAATATTTTGGAAACGACTACGACACCGTTAGTGAGCAAGAAAAATTTTAAACTCACGTAGAGAAGCGTGAGACTTGTAATTAGTTCGAAAAGTGACAACGACAAGCAAGTAGAAAGAAGTCTCTGAAACAAATGGAAAACTTGTACTGTAATAAGTACAGAAATGAGCTGTTGAGATTTGTGAAAGTTCTCATAATTAAGGCTCAAGTCCTTTCAAAATATAGAAACTACAATGTATAATTATTATAAATTTATTTATTATCTTCAGTCTATAATAAGAAATATAAATAAAAATTTGAAGGCTGGTCACTAGACCGGTGGCTGTGGGCACAACCAGAGTGAAATATCTGTAGCTTTAGTGTTAAGTTAGTCGAATCCGTTGGGTTTGACTTTGCTGTATACTACAAACTTAGCTCAAAAGTTAAAAAGAGAGAGAGAGAGAATTTTCGAAAATGTTGCAAAAACCCATTATTACAGTTATACGAATCAAGTGAGAGAGCGAGAGAGTCATTTTAAAAGTTTTCAGTAATCACGGAAATTTTCTATAAAAAGGAAAATTGGAAGGCGTTTCGCTTTTCGCAAGTAAGACACGAGAAACTGTATGCGGTTTCCAGGTATTAATTTGAAATCCTTGTTTCAACAACAGTTCTTGGGCGTGTTTTGAGTTTTAACCGGAGGAAAATGGGAATAATCAAACTGGGAATTGTTTTCAAGTGTACCGACGGGGGAATTCAAATAAAAAATTTTGAGTTTTTCTACTTTTTCAACCTTCTTGTCAACTTTAATTTGATTTTAGAAGACAAATAAAAAATAAAATTTACTTTCCCGGAACAAGTGTATTGAAGGTATTTACTTTTTATTTACTTTTTCCGGTCCCTTTTGGTTAATGGCAAAAATTTTACCCCGCTTAATGGAGTTAGGTTAAACTCATGGCTGTTGATATGAAAGAGTGAATCGGCTTATTCTAACAGAAATTTGACTTGAGCGGCACACAATGGAGTATTTGAGCTTGGTTTTCCAGTATTTCATTAAAGCTCTATAAATTTTTCATTGATATTCGGCTCATCAGTGACTTTCCTTTCAACAACAGATCAAAAATGGCGCGTTTGTGAAAATTGTTTCTTTGATCTCAACGATCGTGTCGCAACAGGATGTCAAACCATTTTTTTGATTTTGTCTCCAGTAATGGGCTGCAGGGATCACCCTCCTGGATAAGGTTCGCAGCCAGCACATACAAATCAGGGAAGGTTACGCCTATAGCCAAGAAACTACAAGAAGGAAGGTTGAGATGTTATGGGCATATTATAAGACTTGGAGAGGACTATTCTGTCAAGATGGTCCTCAAACTTCCAATGAGAATTCGTGACTGTGGCGACCAAATAAAAAGTGTCGCGACCTAAGCCGCCAAACGAAAATTTTACGAATAAAAATAAAAACAAAAACAAAGTGCGGCGCAGGTTGCGACAGGACAAAAGGAAAAGCTTAGAATGGTCTCGAATCACCTAGAACTCATTCCCATATTAAGCTTATGGGAAGAGAAACTTCTATAAAGTTCGAGAAAGTTCGAGTACGGGTTTCTGGGAACTCCGAGACTATTCTTAGCTTAGGTGAAGGTATATAAACAGGTCACTCGTCACCGGGTATTCAGTCATTCAGTAATTGTTCAGCTCGCAGTTATTCAGTGTCGGAGTGAAACGCTTTTATGTAAACAATCAGTATTTATCAATAAACGTATTTCTAGTGTAGATAGAGTTTTTGATCATCTCTCATCTCACAGTGACCAAGGAAGACCACCGACAACGTGGTGGTCAAAGATACAGCAGGACCTGAAAGCCCTTCCAAACACTGCGACGATCCAAACAGAGCGACTTGGAGAAATTATACGAGGACGTCCAACCCAAGACAAACTTGGAACTGGGTTGAGTGTAAAAAACCCGAAACGGGTATTCAAATACACTACACTATATATATAATAATCGCTGAATATACTTTCTAACAAAAAATATGAGGGGCAACAGAGCCGAATAAGTCGACAAAACTCTCAAAAAATTGAAAATGACACAAGAGGACCCAAAGAAGCGGTTTTCCCTGTAAAAGGGAAATAGTTCAAACAGATGTGAACAGAACAAAAGGAAGAAGGAACAAAGCGAGAAAATTAAGAGATACTGGACGTAACAGAAAGAGAAAAAAACAGTGAAAACTTAAAAGGGCAAAAGGGCAATTGAAACAACACGGTCCTATAACCAAAAACTGAAACGTGGAAGGCATCGAAACGACAAGCTCTCATACCTGTTCCTTTGACTAATTCCTATACAGAGAAAAATTTTTTTCTTTTTCCTTTCGTCTCTCAAACTCCAGGCAAAAAAAAATCTTTAAAAAAATTCTTAATATTTCTTTCTTTTTCCTTTTTACTACCCCTTCCCCATCCAGCCCATCCTTCTTCTACCCAGCCTCGTTTCGCTTTACGTGTAAATTATATTTCTTCTCTTTCGGTCCAACTCCATGCTATCTACTTTCCGATGGCTTTTAATTTTTTTTCTTTTTTTTGCAATTTTCACTTCTTCTCCACTAATCCAATTTTCATTTTTATTTTATTTCAAATTTTTAATTTCCCTTTCTTTATAATAAGACATTCTTCCGGGCTTGGAGTGGAGATGCAACACTTTTGTCACAGAAAGTAATATTCAATTTCCCTTTTTCTTAGAGCGCAAAATCATAAGGAAATGATTACGAGGGAAAATTTAATTAGAAATGAAAAAAAAAAATTTTTTTGTGTTGTAAATGAATAAAAAAAAAGAAATTAAATTCGATTAATTCGAAAGGAAGAGAAATAAAAATAATTACTTCAGACGAAAATGATAAAAGTTAAGTTAATTTTGTGTAATTAAATTGCATAATTATGACAAATATAAAAAAAAAGTTGCAGAAACATAATTTCTTTAATAATAAAAAAAATTTTATTGTCAGTTGTTTAGTATAACAATTAAATGTTGAAACGTAAAATATTTTTTATTCGAAGCTTTGTTAACAATTTTCTGTTGTTAATTAATTAGTGTGCCGTGTCTTATAATGAATTTGATAGTAAAAGAAGGAAGATTGCGAAAAAGGAAAGAGTAGATTAGAGCAGAGGTTGGTAACCTCCTTTAGATAGTGGACTGCTTTTCAATGATTTTGTTAAAAAGGTTCTTTTTGGGTTTAACACAAACCGCGTCAACTGTTTCACAAACTTTTATCACAGGAAGGTCTTTGTATATATAAAATACTAGTCGTTGGGATGAAACAATTAAATAATAATACCGATGATTGACTAACTTCGAGCTGTTGGCATCGTCATGGTCGAGATAAGACCGAATTTGAAAGGCTAGAGGTTGAGGAGAGGTAGAGTTCAATGAACAGTATGAATGAGGTGAAATAAATAGTACAGAAGACAAAAAGGAGTGGGAAAGGTTACAGAAAGGGGATTTGTGAGACAAGAGCATCTAAGAAAAGAAGTTTGGAGTCCTTTTCAGTGTGTTTGATAAACCCAAAAGAGTTTTTTGTACATAAATAATGTCGGTTCTCTGCGTTACACTTAATATATGTACGGTAAAAGTGATAAATCGGGCGAATGTGTATCTCATTTCCGGCATTTATCCATAATTTCCAACCAACCTTGGTACATAGTAATTATTTCTTCCAAACCTTTGCTCTTTGTCCTACTTCACCACATCCATTTCATTTATACTGTCCATCGAACCCCATCTTCTCTTCCTCTTCATAACTTGAACTTTTCAAGATACCTTCCTAGGTGGCAAAATAAAAAAGAACAAATATACTTTATATAAAAATCAATTTATTTGAAGTTTTTGAACTTTTTTGATTAATTATCTTAAGGCTTAGGCAATGGTTTGAAGAGTTTTGTAATTATATCTTGCTTGGCAGTTTTTAAAAGCTCCTTCAATTCAGACAGATACGCAGCAGTTGGATTAACAATTTGCTTCTTAAAAATAAGACTTCGTTCTACAGACAGATCAATGTTCATAAAGAAATTGCAAAGCTAATTTGCCTTTCTTAAACCTTCACTAAGATTTTTCAAATTAAATGTCAAGTTTCCAGTGGTTGTTCAAGCCTCTTCTTCAGTGGGCTGTGAATTAACATTTCCGACAAGTTGCTTTCAGTCAAATCTTCATCCTGCGATTCAAGCAATTCCTGAATGTCACTCGATTCTATCTGTTTGAACTTGCACAGAATCTTAGTCATTTTCCGAAGGATTTATCGTGACTAGCAGATCGTCGGGGACAAGTCGAATCGTGTCCTGACTTGAATCCTGTGTCGTCTTGTTTCGTGCCGTTTCATTTTGTGTCGTTTGGTCGCCACAGCATCCTTTTATTAATATGTATGTAAGTAAAGAACTATCCTGGTGGAAACCTTCGTTGGAGTTAGTCACTGTGACTATTAGCCGTGAAGGAATTAAGATGGAGTGCTGTGATGTACCAAAAGAAAATGTTTTTTCTCCTACTTCCGTTCATTTTTGTTTTTCCTTTTTACCTCTCGGCAGACATACCTAAGTATAGGTATCGCTGTCGTCTGTGTTCTGGTTTAAATCACGCAGTTGAAGACCGTTATTATGTATGTACTCATTAGATCCGCGAATAAAGAAATTCGGTGGCATTTTTTTAAACCGCGGATAGTGAAAACGCTAACAAAGGAAGCTTTTACTATACTTAGTATAAAAAAATATCATAACTCACCTCTCAAACTTATAATTTCGGATAAAATTTCTTTTCATCAGTTTACATGGATTACAAACAAAAGTAAGACTCGACCTCAAAATACTCCTTCCGATGCCGTGCGAGAGAACAAAGGAAAAGATAAATTTGTACTAATTTCATCTATACTGATACAAAAAAAGGTTCAAAATCCAAATGTCAACCTTCCAAAAGGTTTGATTTAAAGAAAGAAGTGGAAAACTGCTTGAGAAAAGATAAAATCCATTTTCCCTTATATTTATATTTCTAGAGAGCACTTTAAAAAGTTTTTATCAGTATACGTTTCAAGTTTGCTCTTCAGTAGCAGTCGAAGTCTTTCAAAAACACTTTTATTATTTAAAAGGGAAAGAAAGCAAACATTTGAATAAATAGTTTCCCAAAAAAAACATAAATAAATAATTCCGGCTAATCTTTCCCCGTATTCGGTCGTTATATGTAGATATGCGCCGGTTTTTCCAGAAATATTTTTCCAAAAAAAAATTTTCCCTTTGTTTTCCCAACAAAAACAAGCGGAAAAAGAAAGAGAGAAATTAAAAATTTATGATTTCAATAAAGAAGAAAAATCAATAATAAAATCTTATTTATTTGCCTTTTCCATTAACTTCTATTTTGAATAATTTCGAGGAAAAACTATTGGAAGAGCAGGGGAAAGCAAACAAGTGCTTTGTCCCTGTGCGTATTAAGAAGATTTATTTACTTTGAAAAAGTTGGGTTATAAATTTGGAGTAACAATTTTTCTCTCTCTCTCTCTCACTTTTTTCTTTTCTTCTGTACGGTACACTTTTAACCTCTTAAAAAGGAAAGAACAAAAGCGATTTGAAATTTTGTTTATGCCACCTTGAAAAGCGAGGCCTTTCTTTCGCTTACACTCGTGATATATTCATTTTTTTAATAAAAAAAGTTGTTCTTATAAACACGAAGTGAGCTTAAGTAATAAAAAGCGGTATAGTTTAGTTAGTTCTCGGCGTTTTTCATAAATCCTCATAAATTTTTCAGAAATTTTTCAACCAGTGTGAGTAAAAGGTTGGGGAAAGAAGAAAACATTGTTTTAATGAAATTGAAATATGAGACAACGAATACGGTGCAAGAGTGAACAAAGAAGTAATACACCCGAAATGACACAAGAAGTTCGACTAGACTTAGAGTTGTGTGATGTGCTTTTCCAGTTTGGGAGTTTAAACTACTAAAACACCTTTAGAGTCGTTGTTTAAATTTTATTTAAATCAACCATCAATTGTAAATAATTAGACAGTGAGTCCTCAGTTTGCTGAAGATGTCCATAACGGTTAGGTAAACGTTTTAAACAGTGATAGTTACGGTGTTGTGTCTGGCTAGCGGTATTTGACCCCAAAGTTGTTTTGCAAAGTCGACCTACTTTAAATACGGTATTTGACATCCTATTTGACCTATCAAAAACCACATACGACACAACTCATTTTTACATAGAGTAATATAATAGTATAACTTACTATCATAATATAAAGCTCTTAACACACTTCAGTCTTTACACTAGCTTCATATCTTCACCTATTTCTTCATGAGCTTAGCTACCTTCAACGGACATCCCTCCTCCATTATCTCTCAAACATTAACAAGACTTTCCTTTACCTCTGGCAGAAGACTGTTTCTTTCGTCCTCCATAGCCGGAGTTGCACAGTCTACAGCGGAAGTTCCCAAACTTTTTTGTGTCGTCGACCCGTTGCCATGTTTTTCGGTTTTGGGTAGACCCCCTAGTTACCTGATTTTTGTAAATTTCTCACTTCATACATACTTTTATAAGTAATGTATATGTCTTTATATTATAAGATAATATAATGTAAGTAAATAGGTACTACCAGTGTATGTTGAGATCCACTATTGTGGCCCATTTTCATTTCATGGACCCCTAAATTTTTATTTCGCTGACGTAGACCCCTTGCAGGTTGTCATAGACCTCTGGGGGTCATATAGGCCACTTTGGTAATCACTGGTATACAGACATAATGTTTCTCTACTCTAAATGCATACATGTACAACCCTAGCCTGATTGACGTCAGAACTCTTCTTTCTCTTCATATATCTCTTATATGTATACATACGTATATACAAATGGAAGTATATTTGTTTATATACCGGTATAATTAAAAATTAAGAAATTCAAACTTTACAAAATTACAAATCAGAATTTTGAAGGAAAATTTCAAGTTTGAAGTGTCTCCTATTAATAATTCACTTTCAGCTGAGCATAAAACCATTTAATTAAAACAGATAGCAAGTCTTTTTAAAATTTGAATAAATAAATAAATAAATAAATGGCAACGCGGTAAATGGGGACTTTTAACATAGATATGTGCAAAAGATAATTTTATTATCTGGTCTGACTGAATCAAGAGCCGTCAAACGCAGGTAAAGAAATACAAAAGGACACAGAACATTTACCCGATAACACACTCATAGCTCATCATAAAGCGTAGAATTTTCTTTGAGTATGGGGGGGGCGGGGGCAATGAAAGTTGTGTGCGTCGTTTTGTGCGTTTTCCGCGTAATTTAAATTTAACTTGACTTTAATTCTCGTCTGTTTCACCAACCTTGATATGTTTGAAAAAGAACGAAATCACCTATTAATAACAATGACGGTGGCAACTTGGCCTTTTTTTTGTCTCTACAAACTAAATGTTCCACTCTGTAGGGCGTGAATTTAAAGTTTGGAATTTATAACCGCTTTCCGCCCCCCACCCAGGGCCCCTTCCCAGGTTTTTAATTCAGGGAAAAATAAAATCCATTCAAGTTTCGAAAGGAGAAGAGAGAGAGAGAGACAGAAATGATTTTCATCCTGAATTTTTATTTTTCTCTCTTTTTCCAATGAAACTCAAGTTTTTAATTATTGAAGTTTCCATCTGTGTCCATTCTGTCTTTTGAATTATACAGTTAAAAGAATAATATTATTTAAAAGGAAACGGAAACGGAATTTATATTTTTTCTTCAGACTCCTCACAATATTTTTTCTGTCTGAATAATTTATTTATTTTTTCTTCTCCTGTTTTCGAGTACTTAGACCGACAAGGAAAGCACTTTCAACCCAGCAGATTCGAAGGTCCGGGGAGCTGTATAGAAGAAAATTTTAAACTATGGTTAAAGACGTCGTAAAATATAAAAACAAATATTTATATGTATAATATACAATTATTTATACGTATATGACGCAAACATTGAGAGTGAGAAACTTCGTCTTATGTGAATGACAATGCACGATATAAATACAGATAGAATTTTAAACTACTTATTACATTAATATATTTTAATATAAAAATGATTTTATGATATTTTACCTTTTTAGATCTTTTATTGGAATGTTAATTTCATCTAATCATTTATTTATTTTAATCTATTGATAGGTCTTATTAATTTATTTAACTTTTATTTATTTAAATCCAGTTTTTAGCCACTAACAACTCATCATTCCTGAGGAATGAGATAAGGTAGATTTATACCCTTGGTACTCAAGCTTTTTCCTTACCGGACCAAATTTCCATTGTGAATATTGCGACTGGGCCACACGACGTCTGTCAGTCTGTTTCTGTATGTATTTTTTGTATATTGCCTCATAAAGAGCAATATTAGCACAAGCCGTCATTTTCTTACTGGTCTGGCACTATAGTTCAGACTTAACAATGAGCAACGACCTTTCACAAATTTTCACTCAATCGGTTTCCACTGGGCCACAGGGCCACGCAATTGAGCTTGGTGGGCCGTACCAAGAATTTATACTATCAACTTACTTTGTGTCATTTTAAGTTCTTAATTTCAATGTTGGGTCAGAAGTATTTTGTGCATTTCGTGGAATGAGGGAAATTTATTTGATATTCAAGTCAGCTGTTTGTTATTTCAGTGTGATACTCAACTTATTAATATATTTGAGATGTTCGTTCTCCTCTGCGGACGAAATAGAAAGAAATTATATTATTATTATATTTTCCCTTCTCCTGTGTTATATTTTTATTTAGTGTCTATCGTGATGGAATCATCAGTTTCAATTTTTCTTTATTTAAATCTTCTTGTTAACTACCACTTCAAGTATGAAACAATTAGTAGTTACTAGATCTGGTTTAAAGGACTTGTTAAGTAGTCTGATCAGAAAGTATGTAAATAAGTGGTTTTAAGAACTATCAGGATGCTCGACTCAGATCATCAAGTCAGATCAGAAAGTATGTAATTAAAAAAAATTGGTAGTGAAATAAGGAAGGTAGTAGTGGCGACTTGTACAGTCTACTATAAGAAGACAAAAGGTTGAGGCTGAAGTCAAGGCCGTAAATTGTCATGAGACAAAAGTCAGAGTAACTTATACTAAAGCTTTTCGGTGAAAGTTTGGGTTTGGTTTTTTTCCCCAGTTTCTTTTCTTCTTTTTTGTTACCGTTACATCAATC
Organism: Columbicola columbae; assembly: GCA_016920875.1. Lineage (NCBI taxonomy): Eukaryota > Metazoa > Arthropoda > Insecta > Psocodea > Philopteridae > Columbicola > Columbicola columbae. The sequence continues at coordinate 6,164,270 of JADMLL010000002.1, forward strand.
AGACTCCTGACTATGCCTACAGCTTTAAGTTTGGCAAAATGTTTGACCTAATTTAACGCGGGTTGTAGTAACACTGTTTTTCATTGGTGGCTTCTTCCTTAGACCTACGCGGTAATAATTATAAATTGCGAGTAACAAGTTTGAATTTCAGTATAGCATAATACATTTATAACTGTATACTCAAAAATGGATTTATAATAATTATTTATTTTTATTTTCAGTTGCTCCTGTTATCAAGGTACCAAACCAGCTGTTGGGAGCTCCTTTAGGTACAGATGTCCAACTGGAGTGTTACGTCGAAGCTTTTCCGAACACGATTAACTATTGGCTTAAAAATCAAGGAGAGATGCTGCTGGACGGGTGAGGTTTATTTTATTTTTGTTTTAGAGAGAATCTCAATTTTGAATGGAGGATTTTTATCCTCTAGCAGTGACTATACATAAAAAAGTAAATCTCTCCAAAATTGTCTGTTCACTCTGTTCTTTCACTTTGTTCACTGTATTTGTTTTTCTTTACAGAATCAACACTCCTCTTTTTTTTTAACTTTGAATAAAAAAAAATCTAATTTCAATAAAACGGAATATTTACTGGGTAGCACCCGGTGCGAAAGGAAAAATAAATTACTGACGAAATTTCACTCCAGTTTTTTTACGCTCAAAAAATTTCTGTTGGCAATTTAAAATTACGTTTTAAAAATTTAGGCAAGTTCAATTTTGTGTTGTGCGTTTGTAGTGTGAACCGTTGGAATAATTTTCTTTTGTGGCTATTCGACGACACAATCTACAGTATATGTTAATACAATCAAAATTGTTCAATTGCTACAACTTTCCAAGGTACTTTATTTATGACGGATCAAAGACTAAATCTTCAGTTGTGGCATCGCATTTAGGAAATTTAACACATTGACGGAAGTGAAGTTCGAAAATTGATACTAAATCTTCTTGTGAATTAGAATTATTAATTCGAATATTAGAAGTATAGTTGTAACTAAAGCTGTGAGAGGTGGAAAATGAAATTCAACCTAAAAAACTGTTTCTAGAACATGTCACTAGGCTTCTACTTGTGCGCCCGTAATTGTGTCGCTATAGCCGTAGTGTCTAAAGATGACAGTTTCGTCTCTAACGGCCATAACCGTCACGCCAGATAGTGAACTTCGCTTTGACCGCTATAGAAGTGTCCGTCAATGTGTTAACCGCTTCTGTGCTCTGCTGTACACCGATTAATGGAGTTTATTGTCTCATATTAGTAGTAATAAAGGTCTTATGCTACCTATTGTTCCAAGAATTTGACTTGAGCGACGTCCCAGCCAGAGGATAGTACATTAGTGTATCGCGAGAGGTTTGTGGTGTAGTGCTGAAAGCGCCTCACTATAAAGTTATGGTCGTGAGTTCGATTACTCCTCCTCCATTCTGTTACACCGATAACTATAACTATTGTAAGGTAACTAGACGTTGTTGGAGGAATGAATAAAATACTATACTGTCTTAAAATAACAGTATGACCATTCAAAACGTTACTATGACTAACTAACCACTGCTAAGTTTAGTTTTCAGCTCCAGCGCTCTTTATCAAACGCACGCTTATTTTGGCACTAACCTCCTAACATTATTACTTTTGTACGAACAAACAAAAGACCCTTGATGCTTCCAGAACTTTCGACAATTTGTAACCTACCAGTAATTTGAGCTGAGCCGTGTTCAAAAAGTTAGTTTCTCAAGGAAACTGTGGGTTGGTTTATTTGCTCATTAAACTGAGTTAGTTTAGTGTTCGAGAAACTGGGGACTAAATCTAGCGATTAAACACTCAATAAGCTTGTAGTTAGTTCAATCAGATGAGCTAACACTTAAGTAGAGGATAGTTGGACCGGATGAGTCACAAACTACCCATAAGTCTGATTGTGCCTAAAATGCTAAGAATAGTTTCGCTTTAAATCAACCTTTGACTCAAGACTAACAGCTAACCAAACAACCAGGCTAACATATTTTCTATATTCTCCCACAATTATCACGGCCAATTTGATTATTTTATTTTTAGTGGGAAAAATTTTTAGGCGGGTGGATCATTTATTTGGAGTTAATGGACAATGTTTCATTGTCAATCGATTCGAATGTTTTAATTAAAATTAAAAGCTTTCATTAATTTTTTCGTTTTGTTTGCTTTTTGTTCTTTTTAATTCCTGACGTTCAAAATTTTGATGGATTTAACAATTCGAAATAGACGAAGAACGTAATTTTTGTCACATTCAATTTGTGTCTGACCGCGTGTGTGATGAACTCTGATGAATAATGACAAATGACAACGATTTCACAATGTCCTAAATCGTACACAAAAATTCAGAACTCATTCAATTATTGTTGTAAAAAAATTTTTTCCCTCAGTTCTTTCACTCTAGAGTATATATTAGGTTTACCCGAAAGTTCTGTTCGTTTTTAGAGTAATATAAATGTATAAATAATGTTTATTGAATAATATAACTGCCGTCATTGTTTACGACTTATCTGTCGAGAATGTCGGATGTTGTCAGAAAAGTATTTTGCACTAACATGATCTTGGCAGTATGGTTGACGATTAAAAACGGCCGCCCAGGATGAGACTCATCAGAAGGGTCTAAATCACCTAATGAAATTTCTCGAACCTTCTTCTGCAAGTATATTTTGGAAACTGTATCTTGATCCAACACCTTGGACAGATTATCCACTCCTGTAAAATTTCTTTCTTAGTAGAACCCATACAAAATAAAGCGTTTTACCTGAACTCCAAATCTGTCAATTGGTCAGTCCGTTCTTAGTTAATACTAACATGACTCACATTCATTTTAGTTCATTTGCTCGGTCAGTATGTATACAGTCAGTGATAAAACGAGAGAACCAAAAAAGCGTCAAATGAATATACGCAAACATGTTCAAACTTGATGTAACATTATCGGACAGAACTTTCCATTAGACCTAATACATATTTATATCTGTTGTGTTATACCTAGTATATTTATATGTAATATATTTAGTATATCAATTTCCATTGTGAGCATGCGACTGGGCCACACGACTTATAAAGAAAAAGCTTCGAAAGTCCGGCTTTCAACTCATACAGTCCACCCCCAGGGTATCATCTGCATATGTATGTGTCAGTCGGTTTCTGTATGTTTTTTTTGTACATTTCCTCATAAAGACATGTTGAGGTAAGCAGTATTAGTACAGGCCTGAACATTTTCTTACTGGTCAGAATTCCGGCTTGAGAGTGAGCAATCGACTTTCCACAAATTTTCACTAAAATCGGTTTCTACTGGGGCAGTTAGTAGGGCCGCAATTTGAGTGCCAAGGACTTAAGTATTTGAGCTTTCAAAATCACAACGTTTGGTTATAGTCGTAAAAGTGATTTCACGGTTCAAAACTACCCAGAAACGATATACTGGTTGTATATATTAATTTTTCATTTATAAAATTTTCCGGCATACATACCATGGTCTATGATTTATGTATTTAAATAGCGATCCCTTTAACGTTTTTCAAATTCCTCATTTCAGGTACGATTACGAATTTCCCTTCTTTTCTCTCTTCATCGTTTGTATGATAGGCTTAAAGCCTCTTCCTTGATTCATTCATTGGATTTCTTTGAAAATGGTTAGCGAAAAGAAGAAGAAAGCACTTCACAAATTGAGGAAAGGGAAAATAATCAAAAGCGATGGGAATTTCTCTGTCACGAGAGGGTTGATTTCCTCCAGAAAGAAATTAATTTCATTTTTTCCCATTAAAATAATTTACGCGGAAGAATTTTGATAGCTCCTAAGGCTTTGAAGAGAAATAGGCGGATAGACGGAACGAGAGGAGAGGAGAGAGAGGAGGAGAAGGCGGGGGGAGAGAGATGAAAGAGAGAAAAGGAAGAAAATTTTTATTTTTATTTATTGAGTGTCTTTTCCGGCATTACAATGTCCATCCGCGTATATACTATTTCACTATACAAAGCTACATCAATTTTCAAACCAACCGAGGACATACAATAAAGAGAAAGTCAGTGTAAGAACTCTTCAAAACGACCAAAAATAAAATACATAAATAAATAATGAAACAATAAGTAAAGTTAATAAATAGATGAATGGAATTTACATAACATCAAACATAACCACCTACAGGTACCAGTACCTTGAAGAAGCGATTTGCTATTAGTAAATAGACAGTAAATTAGACAGTTGTGTTTGTAGAATTAGTCCTTCTTAAAAGTATATATAATACTACGAAATAGCACCGAAAGTGTGCATTATTTATGAAACGCAATCGGATTTCACATGAATTCTTCTGAAATTTTCAGACGGAATGAATCCTTTCTTAAAGTTTGTAACATCTATGAAACTAATCATCACCGAAAACTATTGAAAGTGTGCATTATTTATGAAATAAAGATTTTATGATGAAATCGTTATTTGTGAGTGAAGGTGGTAGTGTGCATTATTTATGAGATAAATCCTTTCTAAGGTTTAAAGTTAGGGTTTAGGATTCGGATAAACCCGGGTCATAAAATTTTTGACTTATACAGTTAGATTTATTGATGATTCATTTATAGTATGATTGATACACTGATAAATTGATTATACAGATCGAAAACCAACAGATAAAACTACTTATGAGTACTTTCGAGTGATTTATACACCAACTATGACACTTCGTTTATGTCAACGACAAATTTCTACCAAGCAACTTCAATACTAATGAACGAATTACCGCCGAAATGTGTGCATTATTTATGAAATTTCTAATCATGAATAGACAATTAAAAATTATACAGTACGCGCCTGATAAATATTGTAATTGATTTATGTCTAATAATATACAAATACAATCTGTAAATTCGCTGATAAATGATAATAACAACACTCGACTCTTAACAAACAAATAAACATAATAAATGCATACGTAAATAAATAAATAATATTAATAGATAGATATGGAAGTATAAATATATGCATAAATAAATGAAACAAGAAATACAAAAGTATAAAAAGTAGTAAATGAAGTAATAAATAAGCGAAGTGAAGAAAATATAACGAAATTCATAATCGAATAAATAAAACTACCCGAAAATATTATAATTTATACACAGACAGTACACATTATCTAGTGTATGAAGAAATAGAGTATATACAGAATGCTCATTTCTAATCTTTTTTTTGTTTTGAAGTTCTGATCTTGGTTGTCAAAATTAGGAAGACAGAATTGGCCGACCCAGTGAATAATTTCACATGGGAAATCCACCGAATGATTTCAACGGTTTTCCCGGAGGCTGGGGGTGGGGGTGGGTGGGGCTGTAGGCTGTGGGTCTGAAGAGAAACGCGTTAAAGAAAAATATTTAGCATCGGGAAAAGGGTTCCCAAATGAATTCAATTTAAATGCAAGGAATAATCCTCAAGTTTTTACAACTTCACATCTCTTCCGCACTCCAGTGGATGCTTTTCATTAATTTACATCAGAATTTCTCGAGAACTTTGATATTGTTAAAAGCAATATTGTCGTTTCATCGGAAAAAGGGATTGTCTAATAATAATTATCACCACTCCCTCCTCCCACTGCTCCAGAATTATTTTCCACCACCGCAAAATACGAGATGAGAGCCGAATGAATGAAATGTTGGGATGATGGCAATACCATCCTTGTATTTAGCAGAAGGAAAGTTTGACCTCTAATTACATTCAAGGATATTGGTCATGAGTAATCATGCGAATTTTCTGATTTCAAAGGAGATTCTAAAAAGAGGATTCAGATTGTTCGAACTGGGTCCTTTGGTCCTTCCGCTAGAAACAGAAATGCGATTAATTACCACATCAGCTGATGTGATTCCAACTTCAACTTTACGCTCACTGGGGGCAGGTCTGTGGTGTAGTGGTTGAGTGCCAGACTAGGAAGTTATAGTCGCGAGTTAAAATATCCTTCTGTATCCTGTTGTAGTGAAAAAGGGTGTTACGACAGGGCCCAACTGTACCGGTTCTTGATCCCAGCAGCGAGTATAGTGAGAGATACGAGAATTTTAGAGAAATAATGAAATAAGTACGCTTACCTGCGTTCGTCCTTGTACTTGTTTGATAGCTGAAAGAAGGAAAGGATAGGTTGAGAAAGGATCCCCTGAGCTGCTTACTCTTATCAGGATTCCGACAGTGGGATTGATCTTTATAATGACGCGATCGCGTACTTATTCGCGTAGGTACACTAAAAGCTTCGAGAGAATATGAAAACCGCCTGAGATTATTTGAGACAATGAAATACTAGCAGAGAATCACAGTGACTATTTGAGACTACGAACGACTGAGAAAGACTTAACTGCGAGAGAAACTGTGAACTCACTGAGAAAGACGGTATGAAACTGCTTGACAGTTGCGAACCTGTCTGGTTTCCGATCGCACGGCTAACGTTTTCGCGTACTTATTCGACTCCGCCTCCTTCCTGTGCCTAATTATGAAATTGGCGCTCAGCCATGTCTATAAATATATTTAGAGCTCATACTGATGTCTAATATTACATTTTCCTAAACACTACACTCTAACTAGTCTGGGAAAGGTAAGAGAAAGTTCTCTCAGTCTTCCAATTGTTTGACTTGAGGGGTGTACTACCCAAAAGATCAACAGCACTAATTATTATGTTGTTAGTAAGCAAAACTTATTTCTGGTTAAGTATCTCTCTCATTTCCCATCTCATAATAACCGATATTATAACTTTTTAAATGACGCGGAGGAATTTTTAGACAAGAGGATAATACGACTCGTTCAAAGTGAAAAATTTATTTGATTTGAACGCGTTTGAAGGAAAGGTGAAATCCCCGACAGAAAAGCTTCCAAGGGGAGAACGCCAATTTTAAGAGAAAGGGATTTTAATGCTAATTAAGTTTTCCGTTTTCTTTGAAAAAGCCAGATGAAAAAAAAAAATCTTACCGGGAATTAATTAGTCACAATATTATACAAATTTGTTGAGCCGAATAAAACCTTTTTTTTTGTTGTTGTTGTTGTTGGTGCTGTTGTTGAAAATAAAGCTGAATCCAGTGAATTTCGCTGTTGTAAAGTCCCGTTTCAGAGGATTACGTACTGAATATATAAATGACTAATTTTGATGTACAAACAGTTAATATGACAGTTACATAATTCGATGTTAATTCAGTTAGTTTGTCCTTACTTGCTCTGACTAGAGGGAGTTAATTTTTCAGATTAAAGTTTAATACTGTATAAAGCATTCAACGGAAGTAAACAGATTATTTTACAGCAGGCCATGAAAAAAGCTTAATGTAATTCAAGTGTCGGGTGGGAAATATTAGAATTTAAAGGAGGTCACGTTGGATAGGTTAAACTTCGGGATTTTCTAGCTGGGGGTGGGCCGTCGGAAGTTGTGGAAGCCCTACTTCGTCTATAACTAGCTATCGTAACTACTTCACTTTGATTATGAGAGCTGTGAATTCAACACAGCGCCAAACGTTCTCTCGTCCTTGTGCCGAGTTCCACTGCTGAATTGGTGTTGTAATTGTTACTGTTTCCTCTCAACCTTTTTGTGATTTCACTTCGCTCGAATCATTCTCGAACCAAGACAGTAGCTACTCCGTGACTGAGAAGCTGTTCAGAGAGATTTAATTTGAGAAGAAAAACTATTTTTCTGTTTTGACTATTTGCGGCTGTCACTATTAATGTTACTAATGTTATTAGTTTGGCTATTAAGCAGTCCAAGTCCAATATTTTGGTGGATGACAGGATTTTCTCGTATCTCGTGCAGACGTTTCGCCCTCATTCACAGCTAAAGCCATCCTCAGTGAAAGAAAGTTTCGTTTGAGTTTCTAGAATTTATTTACAAAATGTATCCTGTGATAGCGTGCAATATTTATGAAACAAATCCTCCTAAATAGTGTGCAGTATTTTTGAAACGAATCTTGTGTGACATTGTCCAACATTTTTTAAGCAAATTTTTCAAGAGAATGTGCACAATTTATAAAATTGATTCTAGATAAAAACGTGCAATATTTATGAAATGAATTGTCGTAGTGTGCAATATTTATGAAATGAATTCTCCTAGTGTGTAATAATTATGTTAATAACTCCGCTTGAGAGTGTGCAATGTTTATAAAATGAATTCTCTTAGAAACTGTGTAATTTTCATAACATGACACAAAACATTTTCACTTCATGATTACAGTACCGTATATATGCTTCCGGACAAAGCTATATTCATTTGCCATTTTTTAAAAATATCTTAGTACAAATACAACCTATCAGCAAATGTTATCAAAGGTGACCAATTTCTTTGTAAGTGTTACTGGGTCTACCCCAAATGGTCCCGAAATGGTTTTTTGTTATCGGAAACACTTCCTGATGAGATACAGCTTTGGCCGGGGATCTAAGATACGAAACAATATCGGCAGACAGAGCTTTGGTAACTTCTAAAAATACTGTAAATTGATATCGAACGAAATAGTTGCAACAATAATTCTGGTTGGTGGTGGTTTTAATCCCGTTTTTCACCCTTTTTGGAGTATAACAGGATGCGGGAGGAGGATTTGAAATCACGATCATTGCATCCAAGTCAGGAGCTTTAACCACTAATTCTGAGAACCTGGTAGTACAATCAGGCCTACGTTGGCTTGACCTTGGCTATCTTTTGGCTCACAACAGTGGTAGTAATGTTCAGTCAGCGAATAATAACTTGCTCCTCCAAATAGGAGTGTCAAATGAGTTGTAAACATTGCGGTTCATAGTTGATCGAAAACGAGAAAAAAAATTCTGAAAACTTTTGGAACAGGCCCTGTCATAACAGGTCGATGCAATTTTTAGTTAAATAAATGAAAATCAGCGAATCGAAGTATAAAACTTAAAATTAATTAATTAATCAGCAGAAAGTTCTTTAAAAAAATCAATTTATCAATTTTAATTGAATCACAAAAGGTTTCGAGGAGCTTCGTGAAAAATTTCACGGCGCCACAGAACGCCGCGATTGGTCCACACCGATTTATACAATAGAAATTTATGGATTATCCTCCTTCTCTTCCTCCTCCTACTCCTACTCCCTCTACAGTTAGTCGAAATGGCATTAACATAATTACACATCGCTAACAGGTGAGCTATTACTTCTCTAATTGCGTTACGTGAAATTCGCAGTGAGCACACTCGACATAATTAAAAAAAATGAAAATGAAGCCACCAGTTGCACGACACCTCGCGAAAGTATACAAAAAAAAGCGAGGGAAAATTGATTTTTTTATAAACTCCGATAAATCATAATTTGATTAATTGGAAATAATAAAGGACAGAATCAGGAGCGGAAATAATCACGTTAAAAACTTGTTTTATGGATGCGACCTTTTTTCTAATAATTGGATATTTATTAGGGTGCTCTGGCGAAACAGAGATTGGACGCTTTTAAAGGAAAAGTTTTATTACTTTTTGTTAAATTCATCAGAAAGGTTTTTTCAGCAGAAATTTATGTCGGACTTTGTGTTAAAACGACTGAGTTCACAGAATGCTTAAACTCGGGCGGAAATAAGATAAAACACGTAATTAAACATCAAGAGTATAAATTTTATTTTCAGTTAATGTGATGACTTTTTCCACAACGTTAGAGGAGGAAAGGTTGAGAGGTTTTGTTTTCCTTTCCTTTACCTTCCTTCCTTTCTTTTTGAAAATTTGAGAAAAAGGATAATGAATGAATATTTGCCCGAAGAACTAATGGCCTTTGAGAAAGTTTTCGCCAAGGAAATTAGCTGATGATTTTTATTAGAACCGTTCCAACAATATTTCTCGCGATAATAAAATTTGTTTCTTTATTTTCACTCGTTTACTTTAATTACGCGACGAGTGGAACCTTTTTTTGCCTTTTTTCCCTTTCGTGTCGCCTCTTCTTAGTTATTTATTGTAGTTTCCTCACACTCTGACCTTATCTATTGCTCGCTTTTTCCTTTTTTCCTCTCTAAACTCTCTTATTAGCTTTCTGCTCTCTCCTTTCTATCTAGTGCTCTCCTCCTCTTTCTATCTCTATCTAAGTACTAAGTTGTGGTATATTTGTAGTCGAGTTTTAATTTGAGTTTAACCATCTTTAGTAGTAGAAGTTTGGTCGGCGACCGATATTATTGAAGGTTTCAGCAGCTTTCAACTTGAACGAAACAGTTCATCCCTATTTGAAGTTCTGTTTTGGTCGAATCCATTTTATAAAATATTGTACGCTGCTTTGGAGAAGTGATTTCATAAATATTGCACACTTAGTAAATTCTTGTTGTTCATCTTATAGGTAGTAAACCCCTCAAGTCAAATATCTGAAAGATTGAGTGAATTTTCTCTCAACAGACATTTTTCCCCAAGTCGGGTTTTTAGGCCCTTCTGCCTTTTCTTTGCTGTCCGCCATTTTTTCCTTTATTCTCCAATAAGGCGGGTTTTGAAATTTATTTGGCTGTAACTTTTGATGTTAATGATGTTAAAAGATGAGGGAATTCTGTTACCTCGTCAAGATCTATTGCTCAAGTTGAAACCTGCAGGTATCTTCAGTGGCAGAGAGTTTGGTCGGCGACCAATATCACTGAAGATGTCAACAGCTTTCAACATGAACGAAACAGTTCATCTTCAGTGAAAAGAAATTGAGTTTTGGGTCGAAACTATTTTATAAAATACTAAACACTGTTTTGCCGAATACATTTCATAAATATTGCACACTTTCTAAGAGACTTCATTTTATAAACGAAATTCTCAGAGTCGAGATTGAAGTTCCTTCCACTGAGATGGTCTTCAAAGGCGAAACGTCTGGGCAAGATAACAGAAAATTCTCTCATCCAACCATAAATTTAACGTGAGCGACGTTACAGTCAGGAAATTATAGTTGTTAGTGTTATCGTTGAGTCTTAATCCCGTTTTTCACCCTTTTTGGGTGTGACAGGATACGAGAAAGGATTTGAACTCGCGACTATAACTTCTCAGTTTGGTACTCAATCACTACACCACACCTCCCGCACAGTAAAAAAATTAACATCACTAACGTTAGTCTAGTTAAAACTATTAGTATTATCTATTAGTATGCGTATAGTAGTAGGTAGTCTTTAGCGAGAATTTTTTTTTGGCCGCTGATCTGTAAAATCATGAAGGCCAACACTCTTCTGAACAAGAGTTCATATATACATCAGTGTATGAGATGTCTTACTGTATATTATATGTTTCGTGGCGCTTATATACAAGGGACTCCGGGAAGGGTACACAATTATTCTTTCTGTAGGAGACCTACAGTTAGTTTTATCTCGCACGAAACACAAAGAATATGACTAAGTGCAACTTTTCAATCCAATATTGACTGGGAAGGATAGCAGTTTAAAAATCAAAATATAAATTGGCTGCAGAAACCACTGAGTGGTCAAAGCTCTCTTAAAGTAATAGTTGCTAGAATTTCATCCCTTTTTCACATCCCCTATTCCTATTATACCCAAGGGTGAAAAAATGGATTAAAACTGAATTCATATATATTGCGTATAATGTTGTATTTATAGGATTCGTTATCGACACTCAGCTTCCCTATTAGCTGATGTCACCACGCTTGACTGATTTCTAACGTTTCTTGAAGTCGTCAAACTACTAATCCGTACCTTTGGTTCGTGACACATAAATATCTTAACGATAGACTCTTGTATAAACGACATTTTTAGTCTAGACTTCATGTTCTATTAGTTTGGATTCGTGTCATAGTCGGTGATGGGTCGTCTGCCATGTTTCCCTAGTGGTTAGTTCAAAATGAAAGGAAATAATCGACACTGCGTTCGTTGATATGTTGTTTACTAACTCACTTCAAGTTTCCAAAAACATAAATTAAACTACAACTTGAGGCTGGTATGATTACAGATGATAATGAATGGTAGTGACTGAGTTGAGTGAGTGCCTGAATGCGACTGAATATTCTGACCTGTTCAGTGGATGCTAGTTTAGTTTCTTTGTAACTGAGCAAGGATCCGTTATTAGTTTTAGTCAAATTAGATCTTTGACTGTTACGCCGCGTCAATTTTTTGGTTAAAGAAGAGATATTAGGTTTTCTATTGAGCCAGAGGAGAGAGAGAGACCCAGAAGATACAGAGGCTTAGACTTTCGTATTGTATCTTGACTTCGAGATTACAAATGTCAATGACCTAAAACTAACAACAGTCCCGAAAACTTAAAATCTTATCTTAGCATGCCGTATGTATTCTCAGGTTCACCGAAGAAAGGTTATCGGATAACTTACAAAATGTGGAAGAGGAGGCAATAGTCAGTTTTGAAATCACCAAAAAAAATTTCAGAAACTAACAATAATAGCGGGAGGTTTGTGGTGTAGTGGTTAAATTCCAAACTAAAAGTTATAGCCGTGAGTTCGTCTTCCTCCCACATACTCAAAATTGGTGAAAAACGGGATTAAAACACAACTATACTATAACAAGTATAATATAAAACTATAGGCGATAGATTAGTATATAAGTAAACCAGAGGGAGGGAAAATAATTGTAATCAGAATTTAATTAAAAATTAAACAAACAAATAAGTAAATTTAATTGAATAAATTAATAAATAAACTAATTAATAATAACTCAACAATTCAAAATTTTAATTAAATATCAAATATTTATTCAAGTCAATAAATTTTAGCAGTCGCCTCTAAAAAGTAATTTATAACTTTGGGTGAATAGTTTGACTTAAATGTCAGAATTTACAATCTAAATAAGCAATTTGAGAAGTGTTATTTTAAGACAGGGGTGTCAAACAGCCCGAGACGAATTTTTGCCCATTTTGGCCCAAATTAGCTTTTGAGTTTGACATCCCTGATATAACGCATACCTCCCTCCATAGAACCTCCAGGACTCATATAGTAAACTCTCGCCAAACTTTATTTTTATTTTTAAAGCGAACTTTGAGTTAGCGAACTTTCTAAGACTGTTTTTTTTAATGCGAATTTAAAGTAATTTAATTTCGTTATCATTCAATGCTTCTTTTTCATCCGCACAAAAAAAGTTACACCTCAAAACTTTTTAATGCTCTTGTTTTTCTTATTTTAATTGCAAAACATTTAAAAAAAAAAAGAGGAGGAGAATTAAATGTTCATTAAAATAAATTCAACTCAAACTCCCTCAGGTCACAGTTAATTAGCTTAATTGTTAAACAAATTCCTTTTTTCCACTCCCCCTTTTCTCTGGCTAAGATTAATTGTCTGTCGAAAGTTGGCAAAGTCTTGTTTACGCAGAGGCAAAACCAAGTTTTGCGGCCATCAAATTATTTTTTATTTTACGTTTTAAGTGACTAGTCTTCTAATTTACCTTCGATTATTTATTTTTGTTTATTTCCTTTGCGTTTCCGATTATTGACCAGGCTCAAAACTATATACACTGGGTAGTTACACAGACTCAAAGACTAATTAGCGCAGCCGTAGTCCTATATAGAGGCTCACCGGATATGGTTGCTTCAGTGCTTTCTTACACAGTGTAGGACGACGAGAGTCCCGGTCTGCAGAATCGAAGATGACACACCTTCAGTGTTCAGATGTCACCAAGTGTTCAGCTTGGACACAGCAAAGGAAAAAACGCAAGGAAAAATCTCCCCAAGGCATCATCACGGTCCTACTAGACTCACAAGACAAAAGGCAAGTTTTCGATGACTTCTGCAGGCAAGTTCTACTTATTAAAGAAAACAACAAGAGACGGCCAAAGAAAAAGAAAGCAGAATGCACTGTAGCACTCTACTTTCTTTATCTCCTCGCAACAAAAGACACAGAAGACAGCAACACGGAGGCGTACAAACTGACACAGCCCAGTATCTCTAGGAAGTAATGTCTTCACTGGCCGGTCTTCTAGAACCTCAAAACGGCTACATAAAAAGGGTAGTTACACCGAAAACAGACGTTCCGTCAATTTCCGGGCATGTGCTCTGATAGATAAAAGTGTTCAAATAATTTCGAATGACGTATGATAGATCTGGAAGTGGTTCTTCGAAATTCGGACATGTTTCTACTTGCAAGACCATTGAAGTCGATAAAACTTCAGTTTTTGTAGAATATTACGCAGTGTAACAAAACACTGTATAATGTATATAGTCTTAAGTCTGAAAGCTACTCCTAAAAGTAAAAGTAAAGAATTTTAACCCAATTGATATAATAATATATAATATAACGTAATTAATGTATAGCCTAGCCTTTTCAATTCATATTTATCTGACTCCTGTTTAAAAGTGGAAGTCAATGTGACTTGAAATAATTATATACTGTACGTCAGCTAATTTATATTGAATACTGACTAGACGTTACTACCAAGATTATGTGTAGTTTGGAAGAAAATATTCGGTAGAAGGATAGTGGATACATTGAAAGAGACTATTTTGGGAAATAAAAAATGGCGGAAACACGGGCCGGATAATTTTTTCTCGAGTGGGATTTGAACCCGCGACCTTTGCTATGATCTGACTACATTTCTGTGACCTTTCGCCCACCAGGCCCCCTGTTATTGGTATTCAAATTATTTTGTAACGTTTCTGATATGATGATACTATTCATATTAAATACTATAAACCAACACTGCAGTAGCAAAATTACAGGATCCGTTCCAAAAGTTTCCGGAATAATTTTTTTGAGTTAACCAGTTGGCAGATTCAGGAGAAAAATTTGCCGGGGGAGGATTTAAGTTTCAAACCGGGACCTGGAAGTAAATTCTGTATACTGTAACAGTAGGGAAAGTATGAATATTGAAGGAATACGAATTTTATAAAAATATTTAGCGCGGGAGGTGTGTGGTGTGATGGTTAAGTGCTAAACTAAGAAATTATAGTCACGAGTTCAAATTCTCCTCCTGTGCTCTGTAGCACACTCTGTAGCTGTAGTAGACCTAAAGAGGGTGAAAAATGGGATCAAAACTCAACTATAACTATAACTATAAAAATATTTAGCGTTCATACAAATGTCTAACATTCCTTTATTCCTAAACACTAGTCATTAACTAACGTGCGTTGAGTAAAGTTCTGTTGTTCAAGTATTATTGTTCTTGTTGTGGTTCGATCTTCATCATTATAGCGATTTGACTTTGTTCAAACGCTTCTCGAACCACCATACAGAAGAACAATACCTGAGACAGTCACGCAAATCTCACAGAAACAAAAAGAAATTATCATCTCGCGGATTGTTTGAAAATCTTTCGTTCAAAATTAGGTGGAAAGGATATTAACTAGTTGGATTGTGGAAAGGGGTTGCTCAAAGGTTCACACTTAATTGTCAGCTGTTAGGTAAAGGGGATGAAAAAAAAAGTTTTCTTTGGCGAAAAGAGAAAGTTATTCTTGAGGGCTTAAGGTTACGAAAAAAGGGAGAGAAGTTATCTCACCTTGAAATACTCTATCGATTGGAATAAAATTAATTGCAGGAAGAGTTCTTAGTTCTTCAAGCCTCTCCCCCGGAGGGTTTATGCCATCTTTGTTTCTTGTCGTAATGGAATGAGGTGTGCAAATGCTTTTGTTTTAAATTAAAATTTTAAAGGGATGTTGAAATCGGCTCTGATTCTGATGAAACTTTCTCATTTCCATTTGCTGAATCTCTGAATTTTCTTCCATTTTTTTCTCTCTTTGCTTTCTCCCAGGAAATTTTTTTCTTTTTTCGACAGTAAGAAAGGCGCTTCGGATACTGGTCGATTTATCCTGTTATGACTTTATTTTATTACAATTAATTATTCATACTTACTTAGTTCTTTTTCGTATACCTTGCAGTGTTGAGGTTAGGAGACTTTTCTACTTTCGACGGCTTTGGGCTAGGCAACTGACGTCCAGATCCAAGTCCCTTCAGATTGGTGTCCTTATGATCAGTCCGAGTTTGTCTTCTTTCTAACTTTTAATTGATTTAATCTTCTTACAAGGTGGGGTCAGGAATTACTAACTAAATATTATCTTTATATATGTATAATACCAAATTTTATTTCATGTACGGCTAGATGAACTACAACTTAACAACAATGAATCGAAGTCAGTCAAATTTATGTGTCTTATTCAGATTTACTGCGCCGGGATTAGTTTAAAAACCAAAACCATTCCGGAAGCATCACAAAAGCAGTTACATACATACATATACATTGTATACCAATTATATACAGTTAGGCCTGTATATGCAGTAGTGGCGTTGATCTATTTGCTGTCACTTAGCAAACAGACACGTATAGCCTATAGATGTGCTGACCCGGCCGTGTATGGTCAACAGAACTACAATTTGATCTACAAACGGAGTCAATTCATTACATGGCGACCCTGTTAACGAACTACGAATTCTATAAAAAAATTTTTTCCTCCTATTCGGTCGTCTTAACATCAAATGGCGACCCGGCTAGCCGAGCTTCAGCGGAAGTTTCAGCACAAATTCCATAGGAAGGCAAGAAAGATTATCTCATTTAGTCAATCAGCTATCTATTTGCGAATTCAGTTCATTACAATTGTTTACAATTCATTACAATGTATAAGGTCCAACGAAAAGTTCTGTCTGGATAATGTTACATCAACTTTCATAACTTTGCGTGAGATCAGTGGTTAGCTGAAATTGATTCGTACTCCCAGAATTAGAATATCACCTCTGGTACATAGCTAAGACTTTATTCTTCCTGTATAAATGTTTATATGAGAAAGTATAAATAATATAGCGGTTTTACAACTAAGAGTATTTTTTATTTTGTTTTGTATTTGCATTCAAAATTCTATTTCTATGCGGGAAGTCTGTTGTGTAGTGGTTAAGTGCCAGACTAAGAAGTTATAGTCGCGAACTCAAACCTCCTCTCGTATCTTGTTATACCCCAAAAAAGGGGTGAAAAGCGGGATTATAACTCAACTATAAGTATAACTGTGAATTCGGTTTCTATTTTCTTTGATGTATACATTTTTGTATCGTAAAAATTGTTATTTTGTCTGTTGCTGATTGAATTATGAAAATTTGACTGTTAAAGAAAATGAAATATACAAATATATATTATAATCTACTTTTTGCTGAAAGACATACATAATTTTTTTATATTAATAAAGTGACTTTGGAATTTTTTTATTGTTTCAGGCCAAAATATACAATAAAAGAAAACAGATCCAATTTCAAAGTGGTCATGTGGCTCTTGATCCAGAATTTCGGAAGCTCCGATGTGGGCACCTACAACTGCGTTTCGACAAATTCCTTGGGAAAGGCCGAAGGAACTCTTCGTCTCTATGGTGAGAACTAATATTATAAAATATAACAACAATCTCTCTATGTGTGTAGTAAACACTCACTAAATCAACAACGATAATTATGTGCTAATTTGTGAGTATAGCAATTAGTCAGATAAGTGGAAGTGGATACGATTCATTTGGAAAATGATGAGGTGAACGGAAAAGCTTACCTCCCTCCCCCCCCCTACCTCCATTCCTCTCGCGGATGCTATAAGTTACTTTTGAAGATACATTAACGTTATTAGAATTCAATATGTTTTCTACGTACGCGTATGAAACTATTCTATTAAGACACATTAATTGATACTTTTTTAATTAATCAATATAATAAATTATCGTTTAATACATTTGAGACTTTCCCAATTTTTTTTGTTTTTCTAGTCCGGGTAATTTCGAAACTGTTAGTAGTGTTACTCTTTTGGTTTGTACCCTCAAATCAAATTTTTGGGCGAATAAGAAACTTTTTACATAGCTTGCGTAGACTCCTCGCCTTATTTCACAGTTATACTCATCCTCAGTGGAAGGAAGTTCAGTCTCGACTTCAAGAATTAATTTGCAGAATGAGTTCTTCAATTCATTGTGCAATATTTATGAAATGAATTCTCCCTGAACAGTGTCAACATTATTGAAATGAATCCTTCTAGGCAATGTGAAGTATTTATGAAATAGGATGTACTGGAAAGTGTGCAATATTTATGAAATAGGAAATATTTATGAAATAGGATGCCCTAGAAAGTGTGCAATATTTATGAAATAGGATGCCCTGAAAGTGTGCATTATGAAATAGGATGTCCTGGAAAGTGTGCATTAATTATGAAACCGAATGTCCTAGAAAAGTGCAAAAATTCATGAAATAGGATGTTCTGGAAAGTGTGCAATACTTTTGAAATTGAATATCTTATGGGAAACGTTGAAATGACTCTTCTTTACCGGGAGACCGAACTTCCTTCCACTGAGGATGCTTTTAGTTGTGTTTCGTCTAAGTTGGAAGCATCAGTCATATCTATGATATCGACTTCACACCAAACTCTTTACCTCAGAAGATGGCCAACTTAGAAAATACATCTCGATGAAGTAAAAGTAGTTGAATTAACTCACCCAAAAATTTAAAAGAGCGGTGTAATAACTACAAGAAACAACACTACTAACACTAACACTAACGGTTCTGTTAAATCTTAAAAACTCACAGTGCTGACTCTGGTTTTGCGGTCTAAGAAAATCATTTTGAATGAACCGGTCACTCAACATCACAAAAATTTTTCAATTCATATTTGTCTGAGGAGGAGGGAAATCATACAAAATTTGAAAACCATTTTTTACAATGTTCAACTTCAGACATTTAACTTTTGAGATTTCACTCGAGCGCCATTGTTAAAATGTCAAAATATCATAGTTGCGACTAAAGAAGTAAGAAAATTTAGTTTTGTACAATTGAGACCAACCTTTCCTCCTCCTTCATCTTCTCCTTTTTCCAACCCCTTCTTACCACCTCACTTTTCTTCTTTGATACCTTTTCAAATTATGAGTATAACTTTACATTGAAATGAATGAAACTTTTTTTAAAACATCCAAAGAAACTTTTCTGACTCGTTCAAGAATAATTGCAAGCTTTCATTTCATTTTTCTCACTCTTCTGGCCCTTTTTCAAGCGAAAGCTTTGTCTGCGTGGGGTATCAGTGGTTTCCAACCTTCTTGCACTTATGACCATGTTATATAATACTCATCAATTGGCCACCATTTTTTTAATGTTAATTTACACGTGAATAATAATAATAATATCTCACTGGTACCGACTTTGGGTATTAGAATGTCGATCTGTACACATATTCGTTCTTTCGCATTCTTTAAAAGAACAAAAGCGAAGTAACTAACTAACTATATACTGAAACAGCAGGAGGTCTGTGGTGCAATGGTTAACCCCTTCGCGTGACATTTAGCTCGACGAAACTTGGTCCCGAGTGTTGAGCGTTAACGCGAGCCGAAATGTCTCTGATATAAACACTTTGGATGATACTGTTGTGGTAACTGCTGTTTGCTGCGGTTTGTGGATACTGCTGCTCCAATGCCTTTTCCTTTTGTAGGTATTATAAATATATTGTATTTTGTAATTGATAACAGTTACAATATTATATTTCACGAATTAACAAGTCTATTTTATATATAAAAATACTTGTCAATTGGTTAAATATAATTTTTTAAATATAATATTCATATATAATTAAATTATTTATTAATATATTTTTGGGAAATGAGCCCAACATTATCCTTGAAGTCAAAGACGTTCAAATGATACTATTCACGATCCTGGCTCGTCATTTTTATATTTGGGCCAAAATTTTCATCGTCAGACAGACTCATTAAAGCACGGGAAGGGGTTAAGTGCTAGACTAAAAGTTATAGTCGTGAGTTCAAATCCTCCTCCTCGGATCCTTCTACTTTTTCATCTTCAGCCAGAACATGTTCTATGGACCACTCATTTCTTAATTACTCCACACACTGGCGCTTAAGTCCTCCTATTCTTGACCTGCAGATTGTGCATTTTTCATCTTCTTCTTTCAATACCTGCTGTCTCGTTTTTCATTTCCAAGTCTGAATTTCTGTTGTTTTCTTCTTATAAATACGTTCGGAGATTTCTAGCACTTATTCTTACATTTATCTTTCTATATTTTGCGTTTTAATTTTATTTTCCTTTCCATTAGCTCCTTTACTCCCTTCCTGTGACCATAATGTTTACAATACAAAGCGGTGAGGAATGATAAATAAATTTCTTCCGACTTTCAAAAACGCAAAAGCTCCACAAGCTTTCACACATCTCGCCGTTTTCGGCAAACAAAACCGAATTAGTGAATCCGTTCGCGAACAAACGGACTTACGGCAAACATGTTTTAAACTATTTCAAATTTTCTTTTTTTTACTGTAAAAAAATAAAATTCAATAGTCTCGAAAAACGGTTCTTGAAAAACTTAGTAAAAGGAAGACTGGAATACAAAACAGTGATTCTTGTTCTCATTATCATAAATCTTTCAATCGTAAAAGCTAAACATGAGAACGATATCGAAACGAAACGATTCCAATTTTTCCCCTGAAACATTATTCGAAAGAGAATATTGCACCGATTGACACATATTACTTCGCCATGTTGTTCTTCCTTCCCGTTTTGCCAGCAGCATCCAAGTCTCGAGAACAGCAGAGCAAAAGTTAACGACGATAGTTTTAATCTCGTACTTAAATTCAAAGGGGTTAATGTCATGCTTCTAAACTTTGACTACGTGAAAAGCTTTAAAATGATTTCTTTTTTTCTTTCGTTGTCGCGGCGGCGACGGCGGCGCCTTCACCACCCCCTCGACCATTCCTTCCTCATTCGAAATGTGAAAGTGGAAAAGAAAAACAATTCTTTCCCAACCGATGTTGTGCTCAGCTCGGAATTTAAACTTCCGATTAATTAAAAAATGGAAGCGAGATATTCTTTGTTTGTTTTTGGCTTCCTTTTGAAAAACCAGTGAGGTCTCGTTTTACGCGAATCATGGAAACCACATGAAATGGTATAGTGCGTCCCAAATCATATTAATTCGTTTGAATATCTTTCTGCTGATTTTGTATTGATGTTTTTATACTTTTTAGTTGCTTTTGGTTTTTAGGGTATCAATCATTGGTGTTAGGTTAACGAGTACTCTCTCCTCTTAACCTTAACCTAACGTTATGATTTAAGCAGTGCTTAGCGCGTTGGCAGGGTCCGAGAAGAAATGTCATTCAGTGCTCTCTCTTGATCTTCCCAGTCAACCTTTCCATCCCAGAACACCTTTCTCTTCAACTGTTCCAATTTCTTTCTCTCTACTACTCCAGACGACCGGGTCAGCTAGATGCCTACACCGCTAATAGTCACTACTCAACCACTGTACCGCCATATTTGACGGATGCATACAACAAATTAGAGAAAGAAATTCTTGTAGAATCAATTCTGCTGTTTGGACTTGCATCGAGAAGAGATATATAAAGCAGAAGATAAGATTAATACACCATATCACACAAATAACAGTTAAGCGCTTAATTTATCTAAATGTTAGTGTGTCTCCAAATTTTTAAATTATTAAAAATATGCCGTGACGAAAAAAAGGTTGAGAATCACTGAGTTATGGAGACCAACTCCAAAAGAGGCTCCGCAACCTACTTCAGACCAAAGAACTGATAACAGACAACCGAGTATTGAAAACTGTTTCGAAAACTGCGAATCCATTATTGCATTGAACATGTCACTGAACTCGAAATAATTTTTTTAATATTAATTACTTATTGAAGACTGCTCTTGATCACTTTCAATTGTTGATTGATTAACACGATTTTGCTTTTTCAAGTCAGTGTTAACACTTTGAACTGAGCGGGGAAACACACCGTTGAATAAAACCAAAAAGGAGAAAAAGTGAGAAGTCAAAATTAAAATTTAAAAACACTTTTTTTCCTTACCAGATGTTTTCCTTAAATTATTGAAAATATTAAAAAGACGGATAAAATAAAGAAAAAAAAGGAAAACTCGGTTTAACAGATTGATTTAGACTTTTCTCTCCTCCTAAAAAGAGTTATTGTGAAAATTTTTATTGGATTGTTCCGTGCCAGAAGTAAGCAATGAAATGATTTAACTGCTTCAAGATGCAGTCATTAACACTAGATTGCCCAAGGAAGTCATTTTGACTGCTTTACAGGTATGCGTAGTATAGTTACACTAAGTCTTTCTAGTGTTAAATAAATCAGGAATCCCAAAAAGTGGCTTCCACACGAATATTATTCGAGATGTCTTATACCAGAGGTTGCCAAACTTACTCAGCAATCGATACCATTTTTAGTATCTATGGCGAGCTACACAAAAATCAAAACACACCCCCTCACCCTTAAACAAGGAATTCGAATGCTATTAGGTTCGAATGTCACTAAAACAAGTCACTTATCGCTAATATAATAACAAATTAATATTATAATATATAAGTTCAAGAATCGTACAAACGATTCATATCACACATTTCCTAGTCATTTTATAGAACAGAAGTGGCCAGACTGCGGTTATATATATACTAAAGGCCTGATTCTTCGCACTTTTTAGTGTCGTAAGTGCTCACCGTTTTGACAACACGTGAAGCAGTTTGTTAAGAAGTTTAACGTATACATTAAGGTAAAAGTGATAAATCGGGTGAATAAAATAACTCCTGGCGATTATTTATGATCTCCCATTAAATTTGGTAAATGTGACAAATTAATGAATATTTTAAGCCTCTAGGGTCTCTACAAGGGCCCGGAATCGGTTGAGGGCTTTCTATGCTGTAGCCTCCACGGCTTTCTTGGTCTTCGCCTTCTTCGTCTTCCTTGTGGATTCCAGGCAAGTCCTTGTTTTGGAATCTATCCTCGGCGAAGAATGTGTCCATTTCCTGGCTCCACGGCAACTAGTTTATAAAATCTAAAACTCAGTTTGCTCAGATGTTTGTCTTCTGTCTTTTATCCGACAGAAGCCAAAGGTCAAGTGGATGTGCTCGCCAGTAACAATTTACAAATCTCTCAATTAGAATCGGCGAAAATTTTGGATGACAGAAGGCAAGGATCTGAGAAAACTCTTATTAAATTCCCCATTAAGAGCTGGAGATTTTATAAACTAGCCGGTAAATGTGATAAATATTCAATAATTTGACTTATTTACCGAATTAACCCGGAGAATAGAAATAACCGCTGGAAATTATAATATATTCGCCCGGTTCATCACTTTTACCGTGACTTGCTCACTTGGAAATGTGATTAGTGAAGGAAATCAAAGATATAAAAAGAAAACCAAAACAAAAAATTAATATTTTGATTGATTCTACTTCTCTCTCTCTCTCTTACTCTCTCCGTTGTTTCAGAAATCAAGCTTTACAGTGGCGATGGGGCACAAAACACAAAAACCAACAAAGTAACCATAATAGGCGGTGAGTATTATTCTTTTCCGACTATGAATATAAAAATAAATATAATATACGAATTTGTTATACCTCCTCAACGTGTTCTACCAAATAATTCGAAACAGTTGACGTTCTCATACTGAAAACATTTTCAAAATAAATTATCGGAGATTAATACTCTGAATCTTCTCCTTTTAATTGCTTGCGATTGAGAGACCTAATCATCTATTAGACCTAAATGTTTTATTTACATTATTAAGTCTAAAAGAAGTCTAATTTTGTGTATAAATGACTTTTGATAAATCTAGTTTGGTTAAATGACTTCTTTCAAGTTTATCTCTGCATTGATTGCATCAGCTCTCAAATAAGATCATATAAGTTACAGTAAAGTTTAGAACTTTTACGTAAAATGTATAAGTCTACATAAGATTTGAGTTAAAGCACGGACACAGGGCCCTGTTACCAATGTCGAAATGATGGAAACATTTTAGAGAGGTTAATTAGCCATTTTCGATTTATATTTTAAAGTGGAATTGGTATAAGTGCCATTTCAGTGGTTATTTAACAGGAATCTCAAATCTCTTTAGCTTTTCTGTTTCTCTTAGAATAGAGTCTTAAATTTGAAAATGAAGAGACTTATATTCTTTTTATGTTAACAAACAGAAATTATAAATTAATGAAAATCATTAAAGTATAATTATATTGTAGTCGGATTCAACTTTTTTCTTCTCTTTTTTAGTTCAGGTTATCAGTTGATTTGTCCCCTGTCTGAAGTTAGCTGACAGTTAATTGGATACTTAGAAGATTTAAAAATATAAAAGTATCTGTTACCTATTTCATGGCTTTAAAACACAAACGACCCAAGGGCGTCAATTGGCATCTTTGTAAATTTGAGCCAGGAGGAGGGTAAATTGATCCCCACAGTAAATTATGTGGGCAGGAAAGTAATATTGTATAGGTTACAGTAAAAGTGATAAACCAGGCGATATATATATATAATTCCCGGCGATTATTCATAATCACCACTAAATTTGATAAATTGCTGAATATTTATCACATTTACGCGGGAGGCCTAGTGTAGTGGTTAAGGTTCCTGACTTGGACGTTAAGGTCGTGAATTACGGCTTAGTTTTATATGATATTGAGCACAATATATACTAAACTCGGCGATTATTCATTATCAGCAAATAAACTTTTCTAGAACTAATTAAATTTTGCTGACATGCTTGACTTGTGTCACTTTTCCGACAAAAGATAAGCCAACCAAGCAGATTTGCTCACCAGTAACAGTCTACAATTTCTCAACAAAAAGCGGCGAATACAAAAGATGGGAACAAAAGTCAAACATCTGAGACAACTTTTATCCAATTTACCATTTGGAGAGTTGGGAGATTTTATAAACTAGCCGGTAAATGTGATAAATATTCATTAATTTGACTTATTTACCTGGTGAATATGAATAACCGCCGGAAATTAGATACGTCGGGATTAAGTGTATCGCTGATGACGAATGATGATTGAAAACACTCTAATTCCTAACGTATGTAATGTTTGTATATATTTTTATAAAATATTAATATAAAACTGGAATTTGGAATCAAAATGAAAAATAGAACGATGTGGACGATGCGGAGCTCCGAGACTTAATAATGAATTTCGCTTCTGTTGTCGGCTGCTTACTCTACAGTGCACATTCCCGAATGTGGAACGTGGCGAACGCCACAGTACATTCGCCCGATTTATCAATTTTACCGTATCATATATATATATATATCAGTTTCCGTAACGACTTGAAGTGTTTATAGTTTTAATTTTGAAAATAGACCCGGGAAAAATTTTTATAAATTAATGGGGTTATCAAAAAATTTTTCCTGTTTCGGGTGAACGGACCACGCTGTTGGAATTTTTCGAGAATATCAGTCCTGGGTTTAATAAACTTATTAGGCCTACTGTTTGCTGACTCATTTCTTTTTGTTTTTAAATATCATATAACACTTATTTAAGTTTCAATTTTATGAACGAACTTAAATGCAGTACATCAAACTTGAATTTAATTTATTTAGCTTTCAAACTTTCTCAGAAACGAAAACCAGTTTTAAAAAAGGAAGACGAGTGGAAGAGTGGTAGGAGTGAGGAGATAGGGATGGGGGGAGGGGGAAGGAAAAATAAGCTCTTAATTTTTGTTAGTTCATCAAAAGAATATTAAAAACTTTTTATTTTCTACGTTGGAAAACTTTTTTTTCTCCTTTTTTAAGTGAAAGAAAGGAAAAATAAAAGAGAAAGAAAACCAGTATCTTGTCAGGTTTTAAAAGGAAGACGTGCTCATCAAAATCTCATTGAAAATTTTTTAATTTTTCTCAAAGGATGTTTAACTTTAAGGCGGGAGAGGTAAATTCATAACGAAAGAAACAAGTAAATTTGGGGAAAAATTTAATTAGGCTTACTCCTCTGCTTTTGATATCAGGTAACCGACAAAAACAAAGGAAATGAGAAATGGTGGTCGTTGTTATACCGAACTTCATAACGAATATTTACATTTTCCGGGGTTAGTTTTGGTTCTCGAACCCGCCTGGACCTATGGGATCCAGTTGTGGGGTACATAAGTCAATTCCAACCTGGAAATTCTGTGATGTTTCCAGTCGAAAACCTTGCGAATCATGGTAAATGCTTCAGGGTTCGTTCCCGACTCATCCGCAAGAATCTGGTCATTCCCACTGTAAAAAAGGAAATCCAGATTCTCCTTCAAATACTCCTCCAGACTGGCAGTGCATCCCAATCCTTAAGCCTCATCCTTTTTTGACGAACCACACAACCTTAAGAGTCACAAACCTCTAGACTCCACAACACGCCCTACTCCCTTCCACCTTTCTTATTGTGTGTGTGATGCGTGAATGTGTGAATGTGAATGCGTTGCGCTGGTTCGTGGCCAAGCGCGAGAGAATGAGAAAATACTAATGCGTTGACTTACCTGTGTTCCTGCGGTAAGGAATCCAGGACAGATGAACCTTTTAGGATGGGGTGGAAGGAAAATTCACCTGTACCTTTTACCTTTGCTCCTGTTTGCATAAAACGCGCGATAATGACCGCGATGCACTATGCGAAATGCGTAAGAACTGAGCAAATGCGAATATGAAAACTCAACTAATGCGTATGCGAAACCTGTACAATGCGTGTGAACTCTGCAAAATGCGTATATGAGACTGAGAGCTGAACAGGTGATCGCCGTCGAGTCTGACCGGCCCGAACAACGCCTGTCGCAGCTTGCTTAGAAATGAGTTTTGTACCTAACACTTATTTACTTCCTCTTCTATCATTTTCTTACTTTATTCCTATCATTCTGCACCTATTACTCTATTTCTACATCTTTCATCTATCGTATCATCATTAGAGCTGTTCTTCTTTCCATACCTTCCCTTCTCCTTTCACTGTTTCTCCTCTATCCTATCCTATTTCTCATTATTTTATTTTCTTATTACTATACTACTTTTCATCCCTTCTCTTATCCCATTCTTTAGACTGCTCTTCCAGTCGCATCCTTTATCCTATCCCTGGAGTTGAGACACTGCTCTGCACTTTGGATGTAAAGCCCTTTAAGCCAGAACAACTACAAAATGTCTCGCTTAGAGACAGATGGCAGTTGACATGGGAAAAAGTGTTTGGTAAGCTGCATGAAACCTGGTTCCTGGAGTTACTACAAGTGCTCATTATACTTGAGCCATCTCCAATAAGGCTAAATCTAATGATCAAACTGATATTGAAAATATTATAAATACTGTGAAAATTGCTTAAATTACAAATTGGTACAGGAAGAGCCAACTAGTTGTCCGTCTAAGTATATAAACTGAATATTCTCTTGTAGTTAAGAGATACCTCTCTATAGCAGTGCCTAATAGAGCTCTCTTCCCTAATCTTTTATCCTTCTAAAAGAAATTTTATTGTGAGTCAGTTTGACTCACTCAAAAACAGATAATGAACATATAATGAACATCTGTAAAGCCAGAACCCACACATCCTCGTCCAATAATATTTCATTTACACCCGTTACCAAAAATTAAGTTGAAATCATACATCAAATTCCTCACTACAAGAATGAGTGAGATATAAGCGAGGCCTTCCGCCATTTTAATTTAATGAAAGCAAAAAAATGAGGGACAGAAAACGGAGTCATTTTTGTTATTAAGAAAATAACTTTATTTTTGCTTTTCTCTTATATCATCTTCTCGCGATGAGAACATAAACAGAAATATTTACTGTAATAATTTTCACAAGAGAAAGATAACAGGAAACTTCTCCTTTGATAAATCACCTTAGTGTGTTTCATTTCCCATATGAGTCTCCACACTAAGACAAGATTAAAAATGTTCCTCCCGAAAAAATATGACGGAAACATATGAAGCTAACAATACAGACATAAAAGTCATTTCTAAAGTGCATTATTAAGGGGTCGGAAGGGAACTCGCGGCCCTTTCGAAGTTACTGTGGGGCCCACCGAGCGATATGATTTTTAGATGAATTTGCAAAAACTTTTGAGAATCTCAGTATACTTTGTCACCCGATGTGATTATGTATCTCTTTGCGCGGAAAACAGGTTTAAAGATAACGAAACCTGTCAACCCTCTTGGTTAAAGAATAGAATGACGTTTATGATCAAAAGAAATTCGTATCTTCTTTCATCCGTATTAATCGCCTTTTATCATCCATTTTGTGACTCAGGTCAGAATCCATCCATTCAGTCATTTTCTAGACTCTGTCGGTTAGTTGTCGCTTAGTATTCAGAGTCGAGACGTACGATAGTACGCAAGAGAGTTGTATCAAAATTAGTGTATGAGCAAAATCTAAGCAAGTAATATTTATTGGTTAATACACCAGTTTTGCTGTATTTGTGAGCTAATAGACATCATTCGTACTAAACAAGTATTGGATTAGATCAGGAAGTGCTGCTGGGGGTCACAACAGTATCCACAAAACCTCGCTTCGACAAATAAGCTAAATCTTTGGTACTCAAGCTTTTTGCTTCCCGGGCCAAATTTCCATGGTGACCATTGTGACTGGACCACACGACTTACCAAAAAAAGCTTTTACAAGTCCGGCTTTCGACGCATACAGTCCGCCCTCAGGGCATCATCTGTATGTACATCTGTCAGTCTTTTTCTGTATGTATTTTCTGTATATTGACATGTTGAGGCAAACAATGTTAGAAGTTTCTGAGCACAGGTCCGAACATTTTCGTACAGGTCAGGCACTATAGTTCAGACTTAACAATGAGCAATCGACCTTTCACAAATTTTCACTCATCGGTTTCCAGTGGGCCACTCAATGGAGCTTGGTGGGCCGAAGTTTGAGTACCAAGAGCTAAATTGATTTATTGACGAAATTTATGATTAAAAGATTAAACCGAATTCCGAGGGAAGGAAAAACCTGCCGAACATGGGATACGACAAATACATGTTAGAAAAGAATCGTGACAAGAATGAAGATAGTATTAACAGTTTCGGATGTTACATAACCCTAAGTAACTTTTAGAAAAATCTGTTCCTAAATATTTTCCATATTCTTCATAAAACTGTTTTGGTGACTTTTATTAAAAAATTTTGGTTCAAAAAAAAATTTTTTTTAATAATGTTTCATTATGCTTTATACAACAACCATCTTTTGTTAGTCATCACCCGCAACCATTACCCGCTCAAGTTGAATTTTTTTAGGCCGATACGAGAATTTTCTGTCACCTTGTTGCATTGTTACATTGGATTCCCGCAGTGGTCGCTCTCCTCCCCAGACCTGTACAGAAGTGTCAGAAAACTCCCAGTTTCGTAGGAAAGGATAGGTTGGGTTAAAGAATCATTGATCTCCTTACATCGATTACTGTATATGTAATAAACTGTCGAATAACAACCACAAAACTGGTGTCATGTAAAAATGTAACGTAAGGAAAATGATTCATGCATGTTCAGTACCGAATATGAGGAAAACCAAAATTAAACTGAGCAAGAGACTCATGATACAGGCAAAAACTACCGCAATTCAGCCTCACCAAATGGTAATAATCGCGAGAATCTCAAAACCCAGCTAACTAAACTTTGTATTCGTAAAATGACTGAAGTTTTCTTTTTTGTTTGCTGTAGGTTTAGCAGAAGCCGCGCACGGATCCACATCAAAAGGGAATTCATCATCTAAGTCTAGCCGATTTTCACCGAAATGGTTTTACGTGTTATTCTTAACAAGTGCTCCGTTTATCAGATGACAGCCATCTACGATTTAATTTATGAACATGAGACATTGTTATAACAAAACCAAAAAGAAAAATGAAAAAAAGCAAAAAAAGAAAAGTTTAACATAAAAATGTGCTCACACCTTGAATATGTTAGTGAAACTCTGTAGCATGAGGTGAAATCTCGGAAACGAACACAAGGCACCACTTAATTAATATGAAGTTTTAAGTGAATACTGTCTCGGAAAAGTTTTCTTGCAGTGTATTACTTCCAAGTGAAATATATTGTCTCAGAATAGACTTTTAATTAATCCCAAGTCAGCATGCTCGTGTTACCTGACTTCTTGATATGTATTCTAGAATATTTAATATATTTCTCTTTGTATAAACTTCACATTGCCGTCCTATCTGCAGATTTGGATATTTAAAAGAATAACAAAAAAATTAATTTTTGAGTTCATTGGATCTGAAAACTTGCAGAAAACACAACACACAACCCTTTGAGACGTAGTTGCTTCCTTTGAGTCCAGCTAGCCTTTCATACTGTTCAGATAACTGACACTGTCGAATCCATCTACTCTCAGCTCTACACAGTGCCACCATCTTCGGGAGTTTTTGTATATAGCAGATGTGGCCAACTAAAAGGGAAGTGAAATGAATACTATGTCTATACACTATGTTTCAGTATAAGATTCAAATTCTCAGACTATTGTTAAAAAGTTTTGTCCTCTACAATCTCTTCAAAGCTCATAGGACACCCCAAACATGGCGAGAGATCGACGATCGAGTTGTTGACCCAGAATCTGTTTCTTTGTCACAAGAGTTTCTAACGTTTATGGTGGCTGCTGAGGCTTGCTAGTTTTATGTTCTCTGCGCCATAAGATTAATCATTTTCTAAGTGATTCTGACAATTTCCAATTCGTAAATGAAGATAGAAAAACGAGAGAAAATACAAAAGTGAACGATACAGTTAGACAATTAGAGAGAAGTGATGCTGATGATTAACAAATTCTGTAAAATTGCTTTGACGAAGTGGTACTTTCATAAATATAAATAATTACTATACTTTTTAAACCTGTCATTTCTGTATAATTATGAGCATGTTTTAACTGGTGAGTTTGATTGACGACGAATGTCAAGAGCGTTTTATCAATATGTGCAACGAAATCCGTGGCATGCAGTGACAGCCGCTAAAAGGGAAGCTGTGTTTGGTAATAAAAATTACTTCATACAGTTTCGAAAATAAGAAATGTACATACAGAAACATACGAAAAATTGGAATAAAAATTTGTGACTTTCAATCAACCCAATCACTCAAATTATCCATGGGCGAGAAGGCTAATTAGAATCGTTTGCGATATATGGGTGTATAGCTTTCACGCGGCAGGAGTGTTCTATATATTTTAACAAATGACGGGGAGGCCTCTGGTGTAGTAATTAAGTGCCAGACTAAGAAGTTATAAGTTCAAATTCTCCTCCCGTATCCTATTACACCCAAAAAGAATAAAAAAAGGGTTAAAACTCAACTATAACTATATAGCGAATGTGTTAATGCGAACCTTTCGCCGAGTAGCGGATCGGTACAATTTGAGACACTACTCGCTACTATACTGTATTTTGTAGAGTAACACAAACCACTAGTTATATAAGACTTATACAGAAAATATTCTCTTAACAGTGAATAGTTTCCTTCTGAACAGAATTTCAAAATTCTTAAGTGTTTTCCTCGGTGGATTAAACTTATTATGTTCATAGCAGTCCAGAGCTTCTTTGTTTCGGCGCTGTATCCCCTTTTCGAGGAGAGATAGGCGTTGAGGAAAAAATTATACACAGGCATATGAAGCTCCTAACGGTTGAAGTGCTACAAAATGTAAAACAGAAACGTAGTTAAGAATAATTAAAAACTAAATTAATAAGAAAAATCGTATACAGTGATTGTAATTCAAAGAATCATGCAATGGACGCTCTTGATGAGAACTCAACTACAAACTAACCAGGCCGGCTCTTAAACCAGGTTTACTTTATTACAGTATCGAACAAGACCAAATATTTCTCAAACTTCCATTTGGAAAATACAGATCTGAATTATATACAGTCTTCTCAGTGAAAATCCTATATACGATCCTTATACCTTCTCTGTTTACATCTTCATAGATACAAGCAGTAAGTTTGTATCTCGATTAAATAAATATTATAACAACAATAATCATACATTATGTACTTGATATTTTTGAAAAATGTTTAGAAGGAGGAGTTTCCACAGCTTCCACAAACTGCACGCCACTCATAAACCAAAAAATTAAATAAAATAAATAAATAATTAATTTTATAACAAAAAATATAAACTTCATGCGCTAAGAGACGTTTGAATAAGAAAAGGAATTACTAATATTTTCGAAACAACATGAGATATAAATATTGTAAATAAAAATTATATCCTTCATTATATTTAAAATAAAATCTCAAAACGCATCAGTTTCGTAACATGTTTTAGGTCCTGATATCACACATAATTGTGCACAGAACATCAGTAAACTCCTTGCTTACACTGAATCATGACCTAATCACACTCCCTTTGAATCCAAATCTTTAAGCACACATAATGTGAAGTTCATTCGAACCTACTATATCTAAATCCCTATTTGTTAATGCGTTTTAGGTCTTTAGAATTATTTTATTAATAAATAGACCATGCTTTGTTTCTCTGTGGTGCCTTCCTTGTCAAATTTCCAAAACCTTCCACTGAGCAATGTTCAAGTCTTATCCAACAGACTGTGCTAGAAATCCTCAGCTATTTTCTGTGGGTGGTTTTCCTTCGAGTTTAACTATTTTCCCATTTTCTATCGTATACCAAGTTTGAGGTTTGCAGCCTTGAATTTTAGACTCCGACCATTTTTTCATGTCCTTGACATCCCAGAGTGAAGGTCGTACAGATGACTTAGGAACATCATCCTGTGTTAAAGTTTCATTTATAGTTTCGTCTTCGTCTGTTTTCGAAATATTAACACCCTCATTTGTATCACAAACTGGTTTCTTCTTTTGTCGTTTTCTTCTCTTTTTGGGCTTTTTCCGTTTCGTTTCGGTTTTACAAACTTCAGCTTCGACCGATTCCTCCGGTGCTGATTTGCACTTTTTCTTATTAAGAAATCCAAAATGCTCCTCTTCTAATTCTTTCAAATGATTTATGGGGTGATCAGGTAACCTCGATTCTAAACTATCTTGCCTCTTTTTAACTGTTTTGTTCCTTATTGCGAACTGATACAACTTGGAGGTTAAACTATTCGGCTTTTCACTCAAGGTGAGCTCTAATTCGTGGCGACTTAACCCTGTCAATCTCTGCAACTCTTCTAAATTAATGTCCGGTGTAATTTCACCACACTTTCCCCTTCCCTTCATTTTTTTCTAACATCTTCCTCTTGAAATTCTCAAAGGAGCTGACTCCTTTCTCATTGTCTGGATTTAAATCGAAACCCTTTTCGAAATTCTGAACTATTTCCAACTGCTCTTTAAGTGTGGTAGCTGTCTCTGTTTGCTTTTTAGCAAGTGTCTTGATGAAGATATCCCCAGCAGATTCGAGATATTGTGGAACAGAAGCTTCATCCTGCACTGATTGTTTATGACTGTAGAAACTGCTTTTCCAGTCCTGGATTTGAGCCATCTTTAAATTGCTTTGAACAAAAAACAGATAAAAAGTTTAATACAGTACAAAAGACACTATCAATAAAAAAGGATCCCAAGTTCTTTTCTAAGGATTCATCGATAAGTTTCGTTGCAATAAAAAGGACTTTTGGAAAAGCTCATAATCATTAAATTTTACTGTTAGCAAATACTGATTACAAAAGAATTTTGGTTTAGAATCAATAATAATTACCATTCAAAACAATCGAATGAGACTAGTGATGCTTGTACTACATTTTATGTAATAAGAAAGTTTATTTTTTACAAATAAAATATCATTATCACTACTAATCAGTTATTTATATTTTCAAATATTCGAATTGATGTGCAACAGTCAGTCATCACTTTCCTTCTTCCCAATAAAATGTTAAAGGACAGTAATATGGGTGTCACAACCATAAATTCAGTAATTAAAAAGTACACGACTCCAAAATAATTTGACAAACAGTTTATTTAATAAAGTCAACAATATATATAAAAAGGTACAAAGAAAAAAAAATTTCTTAGCAGTACTTAAACTAAACTGAGCAGACATGAGAAATTTTTATTTTCTAGTCTTCCATGTCTTCTTCACTAAAATTACTTTCTGGTTCATTAGCATTTTCTTTTTGCAAGTCGAATTGCACAGAATTTTTTAATATTCTATTCACAGAAAACAGATAAAGTTGCTTGTTTATCTTTTTCAATTTACTTATCTCCTGTTTTAATTTGACTATTTCTTCATCGTCATCATTTTTTGTGTAACAACCCTCATCAACATCAACTTCAACAGGTTCATCTTTCAATGAGATCGGAGTGAGATCATCATGAACTAAAATCTTCACTTCTAAATCTTTCTCATCTAATCTACTAATTTTATCAAACCTGCTAATAACTAATTGTGGTTGTAATTTGTTAGAGAAAATATTATTCAATGCAAAATAAAAGAACAAGTTTGAGACAGGTCCTTTCATGTCGAAGGACCTTAACAACTGCTTACTATGTATATTCCACAGGTATACTTTTTCATCATTAGACCCTGATGCTAAAGTTTCACCATCGAATGATGTCGATAAACAAGTGATAGCCTTTGTGTGACCATTAAAAGTGTTTTTGGTATTTGTTTCCTCTGGGATATGATGTTCCAAAGTTCTTGGATATGGATCTAAATTAAACAGTTGAATTTTACCACTGCTTGTACCCACAAATAATTCTGTTTCTAATTCATTCACTGTAACTGAAGTTAAAACATTATCGAATACAATTGACAGAAGCATGGTTCCACCATTCAGACTGTAGATTTTGCAGGTTTGGTCAGCAGAAACTGTGAACAATCTAGCTTTTAATCCTCCATGTCCCACAAAGATATCAGTGACAGGTAAAGAATGATCAGAAAAGCTGTAAATTGGCTGAATTTCAGAAATGGTTAATTTAAAAACATCACCAAATTGTTTGGCAACCACATCAGCTAATTTCCAAACCAAAACAAGTCCATCTTCTCCAGCTGTTATGAAATGTGAAGAGTCATCAGTAAATACTATTTTATTTATGGTTTGATAATGTTTGGAAACAACATTAAGTAAGGCACCTGATGAAACTAGCCAAATATAAATTTTGCAGTCTATAGCAGCTATACAATAATAGCCATCAGGAGACACACATAAGGCAGATGGTTTCCCTGCTACAATTGTCCTTAAATCATGTGACGGTTCTTGACTGTTTAAAGGCCAAACATGCAGCATTGGTTTTGATGTATCAGCCGATATGAGGTAATCATTTCCAACAATGGAAAGACATCTTTTGGATGCCGCTCCACCTCCTCTGTAAGTCATCAAAGAAGTTCCAATATGTGGATTAAAGCAATTTGCAGTATGCAATCTTCCAGAACTGTCACTGGCAAATAGAACTTCTATGCAATCACTCATGTTTACCTGTAAAAAAGTAATTTTAGTAGAAAAAATATTTTGTTAACTTGATTAAAGATGAAGGTTAACTATTTACAAATCACTTCATGAAGGCTGTCTGATGGAAAATAAGCTACTTACCTTCAGTTTTATCCAGTCAAATCATTCATTTGTTGTATTAAAAACAAAATCGCAAGTAGAATTTATAAATCACAAAACGATCAACCGATTTTAAAGTTTTTAGACGAGCATTATTATGTACCAAGAATAGTGCTTGTGTTAACACGCTAACATAAAATGCCGAGTTTTTCAGGAAGACCCAAGAAGTTAAGATAAAGTCACAACGTGGATAAAAGTCGCACCAAGTACTGTAATCTTATAAATGAGAAAATAAATAAATATTACACCTACCCTTATTGAAAATTCCAAAAAATTCAAAATACTATTTATTGCCTCCTTGTGCTAGACATCCACAGTTGAACTTCCTCTATAAATTCGACACGTTGCCTTCGATATTTAGTCAAGCATTACGCAAAGAAATATTTGTTTTATTATTTATCGCTCTACCTCATTAAATAAAATTTTCATCTGTTCTCTCAAACAGTTTCATGGATCAAAAAATTTTCAAAGTAACAATCAGAATTATTTAAATAATTAATAACAATCACACAGAATACAATTGTGTAATGGTTCGACGACAATTAGTCTAATTCATAGCAGGCTGTGAGTTCTCCATGCGCATTCTATGATCTCAAAGCTCGATTGATTGTGTTGTGTCTGAGAGAAGAAAATACAAGATTTTTAGACCCAATTTAGCGCTGACAAGTTTTTTTTTGAACTTCGGAAAACACATTTAATACTTTGCAAGGAATTTGTTTTTAAAAGTAATAAACAAAATGGTAAGCATTAAAAAAAAAATTTTTTTTCTAACCGTTTTTAAGTACCAATAGGTAACCATTGATTCAAAAATGGCGTTTGTTATTTTTGCATGTTTGTTGACTTAGTTAAATAACCAATTTAACACTATCAGGTTGTCTTCGAAGTAGACTATTTATTCATTTTTTATAATTTTAAAGGTTGATATATGGGGAGAATAAACATTTGATGAATAATTGACCGGTAACGAGTAATACTGTGGTTAGGCCCGAAATTTATGTTAACACAATTATGACTTAAGAACCGGAATTGGTCGGGTCCATTATGCCATAATTAATAAAATATTATGTAATATTAATGGTAAAACACTTTGTCCTCTTTATTTCAGTCTCATACCATACTTTTGGTACAACCAAGTGTCAGACCTGAAACTAGAAGCTACTCGGACTATGAGACTGTAAATGATTGTATGGAAGGGGTTTGCAAAATATATGAAGAACAGCTTAAACGTTTAAACCCAAACACACCTTCTATAACTTATGACGTTAGTCAGTTGTTTGATTTTATTGACAAATTAACTGACTTATCGTGCTTAGTGTAAGTATTATCAGCAATAAGTTTCATTTTCCTTATTGTGACTTAGTATGGTGATTGTGATTGAAGTTTTTCTTAAAATTGCAAGAAAACTCAAAACTTGTAATGAAGGATTTAATTTATACTTAAACTTAGGAAGATTGTAATGCAGAATTTTTAGTTTTTATATCTGTGGTGTCACTTAAATTGGCAGTTTACAAATTCAACACTAATAATTATTCTGCTCCTGTATGTTTGTTTGAATTTGTTTAGAGTGACTACTTGTAAAAAGTGTCTGTTAGGATTTCAAATACACCAAATAAATGTTAATAGTATATATAAATAGTTAATATTTATTTATTAAAGTATGTTAGCAAATAATTATATTGTTTTTGCTTGTGTAAAACTAATGTCAGGTATCGAGTCATTCGTTTGAAATTTTTTATTGTTTCATTTATCATTTGAGAGGTTTTAACTCATGTTTTTTGTTTTCATTTTAGATATCAGAAAAGTACAAACACCTATGCTCCTTACAATAAAGATTGGATCAAAGAGAAGATATATGTTTTATTGAGAAGACAGGCTGAAATTTTGAAGGGAGTAAAGGATTCGGTTTGAACGCAATTATTCCTATTTGACGTTTATGTTTAATTTAATTGACTTTTTTTATTTTAAAAAAAGATTTTTTACTTGATTCTATTTCAGTCAGTTCCATATAATTTCTAGAAAGAAATTTTTATTTAGATCAATTTCTTTAAAAATTATTGGAATCATTTTTAGAATGAAGTTGTGAATTTAATTTCAGAATTCAGTAAAAATGTATAAGTAGGAGAGGAATTTATTTAAGAAAATATATATATTTACAAGCAAAGGAAAATCAATTTAGAATTCACTGATAGTTATTTGAGCATTTGTTTATTGATTTTATTCGTTTCCAACTTAGTTTTCACAATAATCCACATTTATAATGAAATCGATATTTACGTAAACTCTCTCTTATTTTTTTCTGCCTGCAGATGCAATGAAAAAGTCTACAGCGTTTATTTCTACTGTTCAGTTATTTGAAGCAGAAGTACTTGATGGTAATACTGTAACTTTTATAGTATTTAGCCATTAAAACTTTTAATATTGTAAAATATTTTTTATTCATCCCTCTTCCTCATCAGATTCAACTGACTAAATGCATTTTGGTGGGAATTATCTGATTCTGATTTATTCTACAGGATAGACAATGAATCTTCCTGTTGGTGAAATCCAAGACAAAAGTCGTCATTATTGAATTTCAAGTTAAATACTTTGGCTGTTTGATTTTATTTGCTAACTGTAATAATCAGCACAGATGTGGAGGAAGCAGTAATTTTCTATGCTTCCAAATCGTCTTGGGATTTTTCTGATGTCCCATTTTTAACTTTATTGTATAACTCTTGCTCTCGACGAATGGCTGCTGCTAATCTTTCCATTCCTATTTCTATTTCCTCCTCGGTGGCAAGGCTGTAACATGCACGTAGGTACGGACAAGGCTCGTCCTTTTTGACAATATAGGCGTGGCCCAACACCAACATCACTCCCTGTTTAAAGCATTCGTTTGTTACCAGATTGTACACGTCAGGGATACCCAATACCTTAAACCAGATAAACATTCCTGCTGTCGGGTTATTCCACTCTGCCAAACCTGGAAATCAGAAAATGAGCTTATGTGAATAACTTTCTTTACACTTGAGTTGGATAATTATTAGTCTAGCTGTCATTTTGCAAACCTGTGAGATGCTTTTGAGCAGCAGCAATCATGACGTCTCTCTTGTGTTTGTAGTATTTCTGAATAAACTCGAAATGCTTGAAAAGTCCGTCAAAACCCCATTTATCAATCACGTTATCGATTACTACCTGTAAATGATTTTCGTTTTTGAGTTTTTGTTTTGCCAACCACTTTCAAATTATTAAAATTTAATGTTCGGCTAAACTTTTACCTGGGATAAAGAGGCCGCGTGGAGTGAGGATGCTTGAATATGAAGTTCAATTCTTTGCACCAACTGTTTAGGACCTGTGAGGAAACCTAGGCGCAGTCCAGGGCTCATGATCTTGGAAAATGAATCAAATCGAAGCACTCTGCCTTCTGTGTCCATAGACAAGAAACTCTCCGGATAGCTCTGAAAGTTGTAACATTTTTTTTGTAGTTGGTGAAAACTCTTCCTTACATCGCTCATTCATTTTGTTAATTTTAGTGGTATCCTCGGTGAGAGAAGTTTAGGTTTTGCACGACACACTCTAGAATATTGCTGCTTGGAAGAACTAGACGGCTGAATTTATTAAGAAATTCGGCTATAACCTTAGCTGGCCTAGTGTAATACGATATGGGTTTGGTGACACCCTGGCTTGGACAACTTTTCAAGTGTTTTGCGAGTTTTTCATGCTCATAGAAGAAGAAGCGACTGTTTCCTTTCAGGTAGATGAGGAGTCAAATATTGAGTAGTGGTTCTCTTGTCTCAGTTACCTCAGTTCTTTCAGAGACATCTCATGATGAAGTACTCTCATCCTCGAGATTGTCTCAAAAGCTTAGGTGCTCCCAGCACAACACACTACAGGATAACCTTTGCGTGTAACAAGTCAGATGGGTCACTAGTAGGACAGTAGGTATAAATGGGTTAAAATCAAAATTGTAAAAATAATCTTACGTCTTGGAAGTGTAGATAATAATATGGATCATCTTCTAATATTATAAGATTGTATTTACAGGCAATCCGATAGATCTCTTTCTTGCGTTCCGTACTTAGAGCCACACCTGTAGGATTGGCACCTGTCGTGTTGATGTACATGAGCTGTAAAAGAAATTCCCGAATTTGAAGAAATTTATTATGAGCTGAGAGAGAGAGAGAGTAAATCAAATCGCTGGCACGCTATCTAATTATTCAAAGCTAAATTTTTTTATGTAATGATCCATCAAAACGCACTCATGAATTAACATGAAGCAATTTATGTCCTTGGACACATACGTCAATATGTTCGAAAAATCACCTTTGGAATTCCCTTTTTCATAGTGAATGCTTCCTCAGGCTTAAGTCTTTTTTCCAAAGCTTCTATCAGGAGGTCGGGTCTCATTCCATTTTCATCTTGTTCGATAGCGATTATGTCCGCTCGAAAAGGTTCTAACTAAAACGGAAATTAGGTGATTAAAAATAAAAAAATTGAAATGAAAGAAAGAGGAAGCCATCGATGAAATCTACTGTACATACGTGAGCACACGAACAGTCTGCGATTGTTAACGTACCAAGCATTTCGTCCCCGAGTAAACGGGATGTTGGACTATAATGGGCTCTCCTTCTTCCAGAGACATTTCGATGGATTTACACAGTCCGTCTTGACTGCCTGGAGTCACCAAAACTTGAGTGTTTTCCCAACAGGGCGGTCGGTGAACTTTCCACTGAAGCTGTTTAAGTTTCTCGAGTAGAGGAGGATACCTGAAAAATGTTTTTAGGTTTAGTAGTGGAGGTGATCCCATATATCTGCGTCACTAACTTATTTATTCATTTTAATTACGCCGAGAGGGAATTTTATAAAATGATCTTTACCCTTGACTCGGGATATACTGCAAAGCATCTTGGAGTGCCTTCCCGTTCAAACAGATGTTCGTACCATCTACTAATCGAACGGATATTTCCTCAAAGGGGAATGATGTAGGATTAGGCAGCCCACCGGCTAACGAGATGACTCCTGAATTTTTCTGACAGTATAATTTATCTATAATTGAAGATGAAAAGTAATCAATAAATAAATAAAACATTCAAATACAAAAATTTTTAAATAAATTAATATGTACTTACTGAGCTCTCTTATTACAGAAGGTTCTCGAAGTCTTGAAAAATCGTTTATGAAATGGCTATAATCAACGATTGACTGACCAATAACATTTTGTGCTGACTCCTCTGGTTTGTTGGGTGCCATATTTTTTTCTCTTCAACTCACCACAAATTTTGTTTTGGTTTTTTTAACACAAATAGATAACTTTGCCAAGAGGTTAACCTGTGAGAATATAGTTTTATTTATATATTGATACTGTATCAAGATCGTATTATTAATGAAACGTTTTATGTGTGATTGTCACTGAATTCGGTATATAAGTGAAATGTTTATTGAAAACTTGTACTGTACTTCGTGAGACTTTTTGTGCTGTATTTATATCGTCTGTTCTGACACTCCTTCTCAAATGTTTTTCGTGCCCACGTGGACGTGTCCGCAAGTCGTGCAGTATGTCGGATACAAGTGGAGGCGTGTTTTATGTGGTCCCTACAGTGATAAATTGGGTAGTATGTGCCATTTCCCACGATGATTCATATTCACCAGCTAAACTTGTTAAATGTGACAAATTATTGAGGATTTATCACATTTACCAGATAGTTTGTCAAATCTTCAACTTGCAATGGGGAATTTGATAAAGGTTTTCCCAGATTCTTGACTTCTGTCACTTCTTCAGCTCTCCCATATGCAGCTTCGGGTTGGGAGGTTCGTTCACTGTTACTGGCGTGAACAGCTGCTCGAAGTGTAGATCCTTTTGCTAAAAAAGTGACAGAAGCCAATCACCTGAGCAAACTTTTATCAAATTCCCCAGGACGAGTTAGAAATTTTATAAACTAGCCGGTAAATGTGATAAATATTCAGCCATTTGTCCCCAAGCTTAGTTGGCGACTACGAATAATCGAGGGGGATGGTACGTCACCCAATTTATCACTTTTACCTAACATAAACATTCAAAATATTGAACTTGAACAATAATATAACCTCGGAATATGTTTCTTTTCTTTTATTCATCTATGAATAATAAATATAGCAGGGGCGTATTCAGGTGCAACGTTATGTCAAAATTTCAAAGGAATCTGTGAATAACTTTGAGAGACTTAAGATTTGTAAGGAATCGCCATTTTCATTTTTTGGTATTAAATGAATGTTACGCCTCTATTTCGAACGGTTTGCTGATGTTTGGCGGAACTATCAGTTGTAACGATAAAATTCAATCGTCGTTTGCACCATAACAAAGATTTAAACTCAAACTACCTCTAATTTGATTTTTCAAAATTTACAATTCCAAGATGGCTAAACTTGTTTCCTGAGACAAGTTATCAAACTGTAGTAAATTAATTCAAAAATTTTTTGATTTCAAATTTTTTGTCAGACACAATTTACAAACAAGAAAATCGAGTTTTTCATTTGATTATCATGGGAGGATTTTTCCTTTTGGAAAATCCTTGACTCACGCCCTTAAGGCACGAGTTCCCCATTCCCCAGTCGGGTCACATTCGGCAAACAACCTTCTGACAAAATGTTCGACTTAAACCTAGCACATACCTGAATATATTCGCAACAACAATTTGCAATTTTTCGAGAGAGAAAACCGG
Organism: Columbicola columbae; assembly: GCA_016920875.1. Classification (NCBI taxonomy): domain Eukaryota; kingdom Metazoa; phylum Arthropoda; class Insecta; order Psocodea; family Philopteridae; genus Columbicola; species Columbicola columbae. The sequence goes on from JADMLL010000002.1 coordinate 6,205,957, forward strand.
TCACTATTCGATTCGAATAATCACTGATACTAAAAATTATTCAAGTTTATACTGAGTTTGAAGGATAGGTAGCTAGTCGAAAACGTAAACAAACGCAGTGTGGCAATTCCAAGGGCACCACGTTGTCTGAAATGACATGCCACCAAGTAAAAAGCTAACGCGGAACTATTAGACTACATGAAAAACGTAGATTATATTGAAAAGCGCGTGAATACCTTAATAACTCCTCAGCTTGTATTGTTAGCTTATGAGCGAGTATAAATAACAAAATAGCCGGGTGTCTGGTTCGCCAATAAAAACGGCCGTTTATGGAGGCCAAGAATCTGCGCTCAAATTAAAGCATAATACTCTCTATAAAAAGCAAAAGTGGTCTCAAAATCCCGAATGAATTAATTTTTTGTTTTACTTTCAAACTTCATTCACAACTTTTTTATACTCCCCATTCATACAGTATAAATCATTTTTAAATTAAAAAACTTTTTTTTTAAATCTGATAAACGAAAAAAAATTATGTTGCGGTTTGTATGGGGTTGTTGTCATTTTAAACTCTTCCATTATTAATTAATAGGGCAAATTTTTTTCTTCAACTTGGACCGGTTTCCGGTTAGTTCAGGGCTGACCAATCCACGGTCCATCTGGTTCATCAAACTTTTGCAAAATAGTCAAATTGTCATCGATTTGTAAAAGCTAAGCGCAAGAGTGGACAAACAAATATCGCGCAAGTCAATTTTTTTTTGCCTTCGTTTTTATTTTATACTTATATACTGTATAACTTTATAAAGTGCTTTTAGTATCATTATTAGAGCTAAAGTTGAGTTTTAATCCCGTTTCTCACCCTTTTTTTTGGGTGTAACAGGATACGGGAGGAGGATTTGAACTCGCGACTACAACTTCTAGTCTGGCACTTAACCACCACACCACAAACCTCCGCTAGTATCATTACTATTACTGCATAGACTAAAATAATATATGTTACGGTAAAAGTGATAAATCGGATGAGTATGGATAGTTGACGGTGATAATCACCATTAAATTTGATAAATGTGACAAATTAATGAATATTTATTACATTTACCGGCTGTTTTATAAAATTTCCAACTCGTGATGGTGAATTTGATAAAAGTTTGCTCAGATTCTTAGCTTCTGTCACTTTTTATCTCTTCCATTTGCCGCTTCTTGTTGAAAGGTTCATTCACTGTCACTGGCGAGAACAGCTGCTTGAAGTTCTTGCTTTTTGCCAGAAAAGTGACAGAAGCCAAGCATCTGAGCAAACTTTTATCAAATTCACCATTACGAGTTGGAAATTTCATAAACTAGCCGGTAAATGTGATAACCACTCAATAATTTGTCACAGCTACCAAGTTTCGTTGGTGATTATGAATAATCGCATGAAATTACATATATTCTCTTGACTTATCATTTTTACAGTAACATATTTATCACATTTACCAGCTAGTTTATGAATTCTTCAAATTTTAATGCGAAGTCCTCAAGATACCAGTTGGATACTTCATAAACCAGTCGGTAAATATGATGAATATTCATTAACTTGTCACATTTATCAAATTTAGTGGTGATTATTCCGGGAACTAAATACATTCATTCGATTTATCACTTTTACCATAATATATATACAATTAAACTATTCGGTTCACAAAATATATTATCTATGACCACGTCTAAGAATAATATTAATAGTGAACACAGTAATAATAATAACAACATTGTATTTCAATTTTTCATTCAGAAAAAATATTTATAGTGAGTATAAATATAATTAGGGGATATATATATTTTTATATTAGACCCGCGAGTAATGATAAATTTTCAAAATGACCCACAAGATCATTTCGGTCGGTCACCCCTGAGTTGGATAGTTTGTTTGCTTGCGTTCAATAAAATTATTGAACTTTGTAGTTAAAGAGTTGATTCGCTTACGGCAATACATAAATATTCAAATTGACAATTTATAAACAAAATGGAGAATGATTTGTTGAAACGTTTCAGGATATATTCATAGACTTATGTAATTATTAATTAAAATCTCGACAACTCTCCATCTTTAATTATTATATAATTAGAGATCAATTTGTTTAATTGGTTTGAATTATAATCCTCTCATCTGCTGTTGGAATAGTATTTTGCGCATATCTTGTATAAATTTGTGGTTCTATTAATTATACTCTCCTTAGTTTTAATTTTTATGCTCTACTCAAAGGGTGGCCAAACCAAATGATCTTGTGGGGAAGTTTGGAAATGTGTTCTTACTCCGTGACATGAGTATAAATTTATATATTGGATTTAGACTCACTTTAGATATTTTTTGTTATGTGAAAAACTGAAATGTGGTGATTTGTTATTCTGTTTACTGTTATATGAGCGCAGATAATATAAAATAGTGGTACTGAAAGAACATTGTAGAGAAATGTATAAAACTAAAAAAATACTTTACGAGTATGATAATTGCAAGGTATACTAAGAGCCCTTGGAAACCTGGGTAAGATAGTCGTCTTGTATAAAGAAAGGACGAATGTAGTGGACGTAAGGGGTGTGTTGAGGAAGACAGGTGGATGTAACATCTTGCAAAATGAGAGTTATGGAAAAGTGTGTGTAAAGGGATTCGGCCAACAATTCAAATTTATAACAATCTGCTAATACATTTTAGGGTATTAATAGCAGAAAGTAGAAAATTTGGAAGACGGTTGGTTTAAACAGTAGCTGAGTAAAGAGAGAAAGCTGCCGGAACACACCGTAGTAGTTCTAAGGTTCCTCAATATAGTAGGAAGGATGAGATCTACCAAACTCCACCAGCTCTAGTTGAGTAAGTGTGTATATATTTGTATAAGTTCTGTTAATTTACAGGCTACCCAAGAAATCAAATTAGGGGCACGTCGTGGACCACCTAGGCATTTCTAAAATTACCCCATAGTTTTTGGTATAGTCAGTCGAAGGGTGTATGACCCACCGGTGAGGCCTGTGGCACCCCACGAACACTACGGGTTTGTCCTGTACCCACACATCAACGCCAATTTACGTAAAAATCGCACTGACATCACCAAGATGAGGGTGTTGACAAGAACTCTAGTTCGGATGAGTATAAAATCTATTTATTGGAAGAATAAACATTATTGCTAAATCCAAACCACTTTTTGTTATCTTCGACCTTGAAATATTTTTACCAAAAAAAAAGTCTTTGATTTCAGTCGACTATTTAAAAAAAGAAAAAAAATTTTTTTCTGAATAGAAAACTGCTCTTCAAGCTATTTCGATAAAGAAGGTAGAAAAATTCTGTTGGTCTCTTTCTTGCTGACAATAGGTATTCACCTAAGAGTGAAATTCATCAGGGCTTACAAGCAAGCAAAAAACTACTAACTACATCGTGTTTGTTATTTCATTCCGATGGCAATGACATTCAAACTTCCTTGAGGTTATGATTTATGAGCGCGCAAATAAATCTTACACGTATTCCAAGGTATTGCTCTTTGGTTTATGCTCGTCAGCTAATGGTTCTACCTGTCGATTGATTGCTAATCGATTGTTGTTCCTTTCTTTATCAGTAAAATTTTAGTCGCAGGACTCACTCGCTGTTTTCCTCTTAAATTTACTAACTTTGGTTATATTCTTCAAGGCTCTTAACCAAGGCCGTGGCAAAGGTGTGTGATGCGCTTCTTGCGTATCGGTATCTGTTTGTGGATACTGTCAATAAATATTTATTTCTGCGCGTGCTGTATTAAACATGAATGAAGTTAATACTAACTAAAAAATTATAAATTTTAGAAGTAATTAGTCGTGCGAATTGGGTTTTAAACTACAAATTTTGCTTAAATTAGCAGGGGGATTATTCTTTGTTTATTGACTGCGAACTTCAGACGTGTGCAATCTCTTTCGTGATTAATCAGGTACTTTTGTTAGACATGTGACATAATTTTGTTAAGATCAACTCCTCCTCTGTGACAAGAATATGGTTTCTTATCATCAATTCGGTTTCAGGAACCACCAATCCACCACTAAGCAAATTCACCAGTTTCATCTAGAATATAGGTGCTCAAACTAGGGGTCGCTACCCCCATGGGAGTTTTTATTCGATGAAATGAAAATTCGCGAACTATACATCATATTTGTGAACATCTACCTCAAGGGGTCGCCAAAATCTTTCTCTCTACTGATGGGGTGAAAAAGTTTGCGTACCTCTGATCTAGAAGAACACACTGGCATCCTCCCATCAGGACACTTTCCTTAAGTTACACTTTTAACATACCGAATTCCAAACACACTACAATCGCGATTCTTGCAGACAAAACTGTCATCTTGACTTTCAACATATACACAACGTCTCCAACACCACCTAGACAAACTTAAAGACTGGTTGGCGACTTGGAGGACAAAAGTTAGCGGGACGAAATCCCACCACATCACCTTCATCTTCCGCGTAGGGATTGTCTGTCATTCTTCCTCAATGGTAATCCTATCTCCTGGTCTAGTGAAATTAAATTTCTGACTCTTGGAAGAATCCTTTTAAAGCTGACAGTGTTCAAGACCAGCTCGTTCTCAACTCATTTTCTCTGTACCAATTAGAATAAGAAGAATAACCGACTAACACAACTAACTTGACCATAAAATGGTCACTCCGACAGTTATACTGAAAGATGGGTTCGTACAAGCTATATTTTGGGAAGTATGGGCTCCTGGAAGGCTCCAGCCAAGGAGTAACAATTACCACCTAACTCTTAATGACTACCCAACTGTTAAATATATAACAATAAGAAACTAAATAAATAGTGTAAAATAGCCAGTAGTATAATAAATTAGTAGTAGTAGTACAAACTGGTACCACCGAGTTAAATAAGACGAAAGGTCAGGTCATAACTATACCCATCAGGCCAAGTCACATCTCTATAACTCAAATTCTTGATACTACAATCTCAACTTATAATAAAACAAATCGCATCCATAGCTTACAACATTTTTAATTTTGCTCTGAGGTTGTAGTTGCTAGTCTGAGCCGATCAGTGACCGAAACAGGTCTTAAAAACTCGTGGAACAGTGGTGAAGACTCACCTTTTCTAAAGTTTGAACTTTCTTTTGGTTTTCTTCTTTTTTGATAATTTTCTATTGTTACTGTATATTATTTGGTTACTTCGATATATTAAAGCAGTAACATGTTTGAAATTGTTAACTTCTTGAATTTTTAGTTGATCAGAAAGGCGCTTAAAAAAGAAATTTTGGGCAAACGCATAACACATCCCTTTCATATGTGCTGACGACCTATCTCAGTGTTCACTACAATTAAGTTTGAGATTTGTAGCGAGGAAAAATTTGTAAAGAGACAAAAGTTTAATTTCACTAAATCGTTCCAATAATAATTTTACTGTCTGCTATTTCTGTTCAACCCCGAAAACAATTTTTCTAAGTTGTCATTTAGAAAATAGACTTCGTTTGTCAAATAATTTCAAATTACTAGAATGTTAGCTCGTCTGACAAAAAGAAACAAAAAAGAAAAACTCACCTGACACCGCTAACACTGGCAACTTATCTCTCCGGTAGTAAAACCAAACTGACCAGTGACTCGAACCAAAACAAGCGGCAAGATCATGATTCTGACGCAATTTCAAACGATTTTTTCTCATAACTTTAAGAAACAAGACGAATTCAAACGCCGCCGCCGCCGCCGCCATCTTCTTTAAGAAGTTGTTTCCGTTTTTGAAAATTGAGTTGACTTTGGCACTATATCCAATCCCATCAAACTTTATTGTTTCATAAAAGTATTTGATTTAAATTTTTTTTGTTAGTCTTCGAATTGTTAAACAGTTGAAAGGGCTCGCTTGTATAATAGTTGTTACTGTAAATGATTGGGATTCCAAATTTTTGGACTGTCTAAAAGACTGTGATTTGTGCTTGAAACTTTCTTTAGGGCACAATATTAGTTATACTCGTTGTTAAGGGTTCTACCGAAGGGTTGGATGCCGAATAAACTGTTTTTATCACAAAACTTGATTCCAAGACTTACTGAATATTTTTTTTTATACTGTAAAATTATAATCTGACTAAGCTAGACGGTGATATATTAATATGTGATTGGAAAGTTCTGTCCGGTTTTAGGATAAGACGAAAGTATAAATTTACCACACCTTAAATAATCTTTAATAAATAATATAATTGCCTTCATTATTTATGACTTATCTGTATCGACAATGTTCGATGTGTTCAAAAAAAGGGTTTATACTCAAACATAATCTTGATAGTATGGTTGTTGATGGTCGCCCAGAGCTAGGATCATCAGAAAAGTCTAAACCACCTAGTTGATATTTCTGGAACCATCTTCTACAAGTGTTATCTGAAACTGTATCTTCATCCAACACCTTGAACAAATTATCCACTTCTTCTGTATTACTTCTTCTTACTGGAATTCATACAAAATACAGTGGTTTAAATGAACTTCAAATTCGTCAAGCAGACAATCCATTCTCAGTTAATACTAACATGAATCGTCTTCAATTTTAGTTCAATTGCTAGGTCAGTGTTTATACTGTATGGGTGGTAAAACGAGAGAACCGAAAAAGCGTCAAATGATTATACGAAAACGTGCTCAAAGTTGTGGTAATATTATCGGACAGAACTTTCCGGTAGACCTAATATTATTATAAAAGTCAATTTCACTTTTTACAGTTTGAACTATTCCTGTTTGTATTTTCTATACAAACTACAATAGAGGATATATATACCAGATATTATATAATAGAGGATCGACCCAGTGTCAATTCGAGAATGGCTTTACAGACGCTCTTTGGAGGCGCTCTTCCTTCTTTAGATAAAAATTAAAACATCCAGTCAGGAAACCTTTTTGTGTCAGGCCCATTTTCCCTGATATGAAAGTACGCAGATGTTTGTTTCGTTCCTCAGCTAACAGCTCTGCCTTTCGACTAAACAGTTGATTCAACATCAATCAGAAGGTACCTGTTGACCGGATGTCCTAATTTTGTATCAAAGGAAGGAAGACCTCCTCAGAATAATAAGTTTCCGGAGCCTTGGTCGAACTAAGACTACATGGAATCTATCTTCCTAAAATATAGCGCTATAGGTTAGCTTTAGGTTTTTACTAAACATATCCGTCTTTCCAACGTGGGGCACGGAAATATTTTGGTGGGTCATGGGCAGGACGTGCACCTTTCGACTGACTGAACCATAGACTATTGGGTAATTTAAGCTTCATTCAGGTGATTAACCCTAAAATTTAAATATAACGAGGGAGCATCAGGATTTTAGAAATGCGTAGGTGGGCCATGACCCAAAATTGGTTGGGAACCACTCATCTAGTATACACAATCCAATCGTCTCAACTTTTAAACACTCTGGATCAAGCCGAAGTTTAATAAATTTAAATTTGAATTTAATTGAGTTTTATAATTTTTATCGAAACAATTAGAAATAGTTCAATTAATTTTCAGTATATCAACTTGGGAAGTACATACAGTATTTCAAAGCTATGAAATTCTTTTTCCCAGTTTTACAGTTTTGACCTTGATGACAAGCATTCCATAGAAAATATCAACGGGTTTCAAACAGCTGTTAAGGTCTTATAAATTCATTATCATTTCACAAATGAGTATAATTATATTTCCTTGTTTTTTGTTTTACATATATTTTACATAAGCTCAAAGTTCCATTTTCAGCATGTATATTTTCTTTTAATATTTGCACAGTTTGATACTGTATTAAGATTCACATCTTTGATTAAATTCTGTAAACTACAAAGGTTTTGTTTGTATGAATTTGACATCAAAATATAATATATATTATTACTACCTATAACAATTTACAAAACAATAGGAATGTTAAATTATCCTGACTCCATCTTTGACTAATAAAATTCAGCTAAACCTCCTGCAACACGGTTGACTAGTGTTATGTGAAGCAGATTCATTATTAAAGTGAAGGAACTTGGAAAACAGCTAAACAAAATGTTAGTGTTTCTTCTGTCTTCTGTATAAGATTGTGGATTTGGTTTTTACCATTTTTACTGTTTTTACATGAGTGCACTTGTCGAAGCTTTCGTTACTGAAAAAAGCTCTGGACTTTCGAGTAAGAACAAAAGTTTCTGTAAGTAATCCAGTCCAAATTTTTGATTAATGGATTTTAGAACGCAAATTTCAAGTTACGCGATGAGTGCTTATTTTTACGCACGCTGCTCGTTCTGGAAAGTTGTAGTACAGTAACAGCGACATTTTTCAAATTCAGGGGTTTCCAATCTCTTCGCACTTAAGAGGAAACAGGATCTGTCTCAAAGGTGTCCGGAATAATTTTTCTTACTGACAACGATGGCGCCTTGATCTCATGAAATGTCGCAACGGCGTATCGCACAAGAAGAAGAATACTTTCAACAGTTTTGAAGAGTGTGTATACTTATACTGGTTAATCAATATTAGAAAAAAATCATTCCGGGAAGTTTTGGAACAGGGTTTGTATTCTATAATACCGATCTGGTGGGGCTCACCATTTAATTTTTCAATGTATATTTATATGTATATATTGTATTGTACGGATAATATACATGTGGTTACAACATGATACAATTTATTGTAAACACAAGACATTGGGTCTGTATTATCTGCATTAATTTTACTTATACTGAGTGTAGGTTGTGGAGGAAGACCGCACTTGGCGGACGAAAGATAGACGCTTAGGTACACTTGTATAAGTATACCCCATATTTTGGTTAAAACCAAGCAATTTATAAGGAATTTAAACATTTATTTTTATCTGTATAATATATAATTTTTATCGGGTTCCGACAGCGGCGGATCCAGTACATTAGTCTGTGGGCGCCATGCTGTCGAGAGGTATAGAGTCAACACCCATCCTACTAAACACACGTTTCACCAGAACTGTGTATTGAATATGTATATATAATAATCGACAATTTTTATTAAAAAATTCAAACCGTTTTGTGAGGTACCGTGTTATAGGAGGTTTGTCTGCAGTTGGAAATATTAAAACCGTGATACAACAGCATTTTCATTTTAAATGTTTCAAAAAGAAAAATTAAAATTTTCAATAATAACTTTAAAACATTTAATAATTCATCACTTGATAATCATTTTAATAATCAACATTTATCTTTCATAATATATACAATAAAGTATAACTAACTAAGTATTAAAACTAAGACAGAATAGATGTCTTTTCCAGAAGACGAAAAGGAAGGAAAAAAATAGTTTCACGTGTACCTTGATAGAAATACAGAAAGAAATTCAAATATACAGTTTTTTATAATAATTACAATTGAAGTTTTATAATTTTATACTCGAAATATTTGAATGAGGACGAATTTTTAATTAACTTTTCAGTCATACTAATGAGTTAGAAAGCTTATATTGAATAAGTACCTCAGAATATATATAGCTTATCGTACGTGACAATTCGTTTTGTTTGAATTTTTTTTGGAGTTTAAATCAGTGTCGGATGGTGCACTGATGATCTGTATAAGCGTCGGAAAAATTTCTGTAGAATGTGAGTATACTGTATAATTCTTCATGATTCTTGCATCTATTTATATTCCAGTGTCTTGGGGATCCTGTGGTTGAGTGGCCAAAGAGTTTTACGGGTTGAATGATAGCTGAGAGTTCGAACCTCCTTCCAAATCCTCTTAGACAAAGAAGTTAAGTTTCAAAACAGAAGTCGTTTCAAAAGTAATGCACACAATCATGCCATTTCATTTAATTGATAATGCAAATCGTTTTTCAGGGTTTCGTTTTATAAAAATCGCACACTCCTCAGAAGAGTTGTTTTGAATGATTCTATACCCTTGCTCAAAGAATTTGTTTTATAAGTAGTACAAAAATTAAATCAAAGACCTCATTTCAATAATAATGCACACTTGGTAGGTGTATTCATTTCATAAATATTTCACAGTTTGAAAAGCCAAAATGGAGGAGAGGGCTTAGTGCAAAGCACCTTTATAGTGGAGTAACCGTGAGAGTTATCAACTCTATCCGATTCGGTATTCATTATATTATTAGTGTTATATTAATTGAACCGAGTATAAGGAAAAACAAATTAAAATAAATAAATAAATTGCCCAAATCCTTAAAAAATAAATAATTCGCTGATAAATAATGGGTGTATACTAAAATAAATTAAATTGTGAATAATAAATAAAAATAAGCAAAGCTAATAAATAAAAAATTAATAAATAAATAGACAATAAGAATACGTAAAACTCTAAATAAGTAACATAACAACAAATTAATTAATGTAACAAGTAATGAAATAAATAAATAAATATAAACAAGACTTACCAATCAAAAATAAATAAAATGCATAAAGAAGTAAATAAAATTTATAAATAACTTTAGAATACAATTATAGAATAGAACAATAACTGACGAATAATGGAATAAACAAATAAAGTAAAGCCGGTCAATAAAAAATAAATAAATTTATAAACAAATAAATAAATAATAATAATAATAATAAGGATACAGGACAGAGACAGAACGCTTAATTTGTTGTGAGTCGCGCGCTGTGATGTTACAAACAATAGTGGTTTTAATCCCGTTTTTACCCTTTTTTGCGCATAATAGGAATAATATATTAAAAATTATATTAATAATAATATGTCTCCTTTGTGTGCTATTCTCTGGCATACAACGTCCCTATAAAATTAGTTTTACAAATGAACAAATATAAATTTGTACAAATTATAAGACAAACTCTTGTAGTAGAAACCTAACCGTATCAATATCTTGTCGTTTGGAAGGTTAAAAAACGGGACTAAAACTCCACTCGTTTCAAAAATAATGCACACTATTGTATAAAGTTCATTTTGTTAATAATTTTCACCGTATTTCAAGATCTTGTTTCACAAAAATCGAACACTTCTGAGGAGTTGATTCGGAAGATGGTGCACCCTTGTATAGAAACTAACAGAATTTGTTGTAAATTTATAAAATTGACTGTTTTTATACATAATTGTCTACAGATTGTGTCCTGTAAGTGTGCCACAAAAGAAAATTTTGAATTTAGAGCGAAATTCGATAAAAATCTTGCCCTTCACTGATTTAAACTCTCGAGACAGTTCTTGCCTTGCTGAGATCTTTGAATTTTCGTTTTTGATCTGAAGTTGAATAGTATACAGTAGGAATACATCAAAAGGATGTTTAAAGGTAGCTCATGAGGAACTTAAAAAATTTTGTCCACCAACTGAACGGAGTCAAAGACTAAAAAGGATAAAAATTACGTGCTGTCGACAAACCATTCTCAACCAACTTGTAGCAATGGGATTTTGAGTAACATTACCCTGATCATTAACAACCCGTAATCATGTAGCAAGCGAATTTTCAATTCTCGATCGCAGAAAATCGATTGGTTTTTGGAGGGACTGTATTTTGAGATGTCGTCATAATTTTTGCAACTGTAGAAAGTGTTTAGGTGATTAAAGTCAATGGAAATGCGATGGTCGGTGAGGTGGGGTATCTCCCGCCCAGTTTACTAATTTTTTCCCAGGGGAATTTTAGACAGTGCGCTCTTCCACTATCGCATTGCTGACAATTACAGAATTAAAGATTTATTAGCTCGATCCAATTTCTCCCCAAAAGGTCTCCATTTACAGTTTATTCAAGTTTCGTTCAAAAAATTGGTCGACTCGCTCGCTTTGTTTACTTTTTTCTGTACAGTTTCTTGGTTAGCCTATAAAAATTTTTGTTAGTTCTTCAGTTATTTGACGGTTTCTAGCCTTAACACATCCGTATACATTAGTAGTTGTAGGTAATCAAATCACCTCACCACCTCTGGAATGTTTAGTATACTTGTCTAAACACCCATATATTCTGGTAGCTCCTGTTGCGTCACTGTCATTTTAAAATTTAAGAGGCATCTTCAAATATGTGTGTCTGAACTAATATTTGGCGGCCATTTTATCTAATATTTAAAGATAAAATTCAAAATTTGATTTTTCATTTGGTTATAAACAAATCACTTCGGCCTTAACAATCCTTTAGAGGAACAATGGGCTCTCAAAGACCAACACCAAGTTTTCCCGAGTCATTAACTAGATCATTAGCGAAAAGGCTGTATAAGTTATAAACTTTTGTCTTGGGTGATAGAGGGATTTAAATATAAAAACGTTGAAATTGACTAATATACAACACAAGTTCTGTCAGGTCATGGCAATTTGGTGGAAGATTTCCCGAAGTTTTAATAGCAGAGAGCTCAAACTGTATAGATAGCAACATGAAGAATGTCGGGAATTTCATAACTGATTTCTCAAAATGGATTACACTATAAGTATAACAGTAAGCGAGACTGTTTAGAACCTCCCACTGAAAAGTAATACATAAGGAAAAAACTTTTCAGCTTGTTTCAACAACAACGTCAAATAAATGGATATACTAATTGTAGTGACGGGAGGTCTCTGATGTAGTAGTCAAGTGCCAGACTGAGGAGTTATAGTCGCGAGTTCAAATCCTCATTCCGTATTCTATTATACCCAAGAAAGGTGAAAAGCGGGATTAACAACTCAACTACAACTCCCACTAATTGTAGTGTAGAAAATGTTTACTATCATCTAATTGTAGGGGCTTGTTGGTTGAGTGGTCAGCGACGGACAACTAATTCGATAGCCTAGATTCCAACTCCTGAGCTTCCTTTCTTGCATCCTGATATACCCCAGCCTGAAAAACAGGACTAAAACTCAAATATATCTCAAATCAGCAATGTAAGAACTGTTACTGTATTATTCCGAATATACAAACAGGAATGCATATAAGACTCAAACACTAGACGGAAAGGGAGACAGAGAAGACTTAACACAACACAGAGAAACTATTTTCAGAACAAAAAGTGCTTTGAAGGACACTTAAGACGTCTAACACTACAAAACAGACCAATTTGGCTATTTCAACTAACAGTACAAAGATCCCGGTTGGAGAGGAAGAATTTGAACTAAGGTTTCCTTGCGATCAGTCATCTTCTTTGCTGTTTTTTTAATTCATTAGTTACACTGATGAGTTCGATGGAAAGGAGAATGAAGGCTGAGAAGTCAGCGAAGTAAAGTTTGGTCCACGTTAGTTTTGACTAAAATTTGAAAGAGGATATACTAAGCATAACAGTCTTGGAACGATAACAGTTTTAGTCCGAGTTTGTTTATGTTAACTGTTTTCTCAGAGTACTCGCTCTTTAGTTCGTTAAAAATCGGATGGTTTTGACACAAAGTGTTACCCTCTTCAGTTATTAACAAAGATTTAGGATTGTGATCTTTCAATTTTAACACTTTGCCAGCCGCTAATTTATCGCCGAAATTTGCGCTCGTTCTACTGCTGACTAACAGTGATATTTACTGTCGTGACCCTGTAGGCTTGTTACAACTCCTCTATAGTCTTTCTGTATTTAGTGTTTTGAGATGGAATATAATTGAATACAATTGATAACTCTTCTCACAAATGTAGTTGTATTGAGTAAATATTTACAAAATGGAGTGGAAGGGTTGTGTTAAAAGCTCCTCAGATTCCGATTAGGAAGCTCTAAAGTTTCTCTGATGATCAGTATTCCCAGAAGATCTTATTTATGTTGTGCCTGAATCGATCCATTCAAAGTCTAAACTTTCTTGGTGTGGTGGTGGCCATACACCCTCTTCCAGCTTATTTTAGGGACCAAGCAATATTGCTGTCTCTTTGGCTTAGAAACAAACAATACTTAGGGCCACGGATTAGTTGGAATCGCTACACCATCAAAAAAACAAAAATCGCACGTGCTGTCCTGAAAAAATCATTCGGAAGTAGACAAAAGACCATCTGGTCAGTTAGGAGACTAAAACTGTAGATATCACCGCTCCTGATTCATTCATTGACTGTTGCTCTGCATTCACACGTGCAATTATTTGACAAACCACATGTATGTGACAGCGGGCGATAACAGTTTGGCGAGAATGAGACACGCATGTGTCAGCGGCTGACAAAATGCTAACACTCTGGAGAAGAAGTTATTGACAATAGAGATTTAAGTTATTCTCGCAAAGAACTAGAAGAAAGCGAAGGTTGTTGCTGTTGCTGTTGTGATGGCTTGCCGTTTTCATGAGAATCTAATTTTATCCGAACACTTTCAACTTCTTCGTCTAATTGAACGCATAAACAAGGGCTTGCTAACCGCTCACATGACCCCGTTAAAGAGATATTTGGAGCTTTTAAAAGTTCCTTTGAAGTTGTTGCCAGATTCATGGATTCTATTCTACCCGTCAAACCTTGCGCTTCAGTCTTTTCTTTGATTGTTGCCGTCGTCGTCGTCGTCGTCGCTGTTTTGACTTCTTCAATAAAATTCTTCTGCTTTTGCAACCGGCTACGCTTTTCTTGGACACTCGGCAGGCTCAATTGTTGAATATTCTTTAAAGGCATTTCTCTGTGTAAACCCTGTATCGGAGTAGAAGTCGAGATTGTATCCGATCTATGGGAACTTGGAGTAAGAGTTACACTATCGCTAGAACTACTGTTTGAAGAGGGAGGAGGTAAAAATTGTCTTAAGTCTTTGGCATCTTCTTCTTTCTGTTGAGAAGGTTTAGTATTTGGCGTAACTGCTGTTGTAACACTCTCTGGACTGTCCACTGATATCTCCTGTAATTTTTCCACTGATTCATCGTCTTCGGTCGTTACCGGAATATTTTTCCTTTTAGTCAAAGGCGAAGACATCTGCCTTTTGGGAACATATCCGCTTCTACCTCTTTCAATCCACGGGGGCAGGTACTTTTGAGTTCGATTACTTTTGGGCTCCGAGTATGTTTTTGTTAATTTTGTTTTCTTTTTCGTTCCGTCGTGTAAACTACGCTGTCTTTTGAAATCTCCCGAATGTTGCCTGGATAGAGTTTGATTGGTTGATTTCTCCTCCGACAACTTAGCGATATCATCTCCAAGACTGCCAGCAATGGATTCTGGTCCGATAGAAGCATCGTAAGAATCAAAGCTAGCAAACTGAAGCGATTTCATCTCCTTTCTGTTGACTGTTTTCTGTTTCGATTCGCAGAATGAATAATCATCGTCGAAATCATCATATTCAAATTCGGTATCAGTCCCAAATTCATCTAAATCGTCCATGTTCATGTCATCCATGAAAACTGAATCGCTACCGACGGAGTCATCCGCACAGGCACACGATGCACTGTCTGCAATACTGCTGGATCTGATGGTAGAACTTTTATTCTGAATTGATGAAGACTGACCTCCGAAGCTTCCCAAAGTGCTGATGGATGCAAGAGGAGCGAGACCTAAAAGAATTTTATAATTTTACGATTTTGTTGAGTGTGGAAGTGTGGTTGGAAAATATGGATGGGAAAGGTTGCTGACCTATTTCCGAACTGGTTACCGAAAGTCTGTGCATCTGATCTTGAATCCCAGGCACTTGTAAACCGGATATGGTCTGCTCTTCGTTTAGATTCTTCTCACTAGCAGTAGGTGACATTTCAGGTGTTGGCTGAATCACCTTTTGAAGTAAAATAATTCAAATAAAAATCCAAGGAATCGGAAAAGCGTTTCCAACGTTTAATATACCTTCATACCTGAATGTCGATTGGGTAGTAATAGTCCCACGGTTCTTCTTTCTTTCCCACCAACTTTTCACGACTTTGTCTCGGATATTGTGGGCCGCAGGGTAACCCCATTTCAAATGCGGAACACCTTCGCTCCAGATAAGCTGAATCAGCACTGGAACATGTCACAGAACTTACTCTACGACTTGACGGAACATTCATGTGAGTTTTGTACGCGAAACAGTCAGGTGAGTGAGTGTCGATGTCAAAATCTTCATCTTTCGCGTGGTAGATGTCTTTTGAATTTTTCTCAAATGGCAGAGGGCTGTTGCAAGGACCGAACCGCAGAACCGAACCTGTTAATAAAATAAAATAATCAAAACCTACCGAATTAAACTAAACACCCCCCTCATCCCTACCAAAAATAAAACTAAAATTATAATAATACCTGGCAAGCTTTTGCCCCGTTGTTGGTACACTGTCATCTTCACAGGCGGAGCCAGATGACTGCAGCCGCCTCCAACGCTGGAAAATCTCGGAGACAGTAAAATTTGATTTGACGAATTCTCAAGAGATTGTCTCGATTTTTCTAGAGAGGTGTAGAAAGTGGTTGCATCTAAGGCCGCTTGAAGTGCCCGATCCTCTTCTTCGGCCGCTGCTGTGACTGCTGCATTTAACTGTTCCTCACTTAACGTCTTACTTGGCTTACAATAATTCTTGTACAGAACGAGAAGAATCATCATACTAAAGAAACCTACGAGTAAGACAAACAAGACTTAGATTAACGCTACTACAATATTATTAGGTCTACCGGAAAGTTCTGTCCGATAATGTTACATCAAGTTTGAACACGATTGCGATATTCATTTGACGCTTTTTTGATTCTTTCGTTTTATAACTGTCTGTATATATATACTGACGTAGCAAACGAACTATAATAAAGATGATTCGTGTTAGTATTAAATAAGAACGGATTAGTTGATCGACTAATTTGAAGTTCATTTAAGCCACTGTATTTTGTGTTAATTTCAATGAGGAAGAGATGCTACAGAAGGAGTAGATAAGTTGTCGAAGGTGTCGGATGAAGGTACAGTTTCTGGTAAAATTTGTGGAAGGTGGTTGGAGGAATTTCAATGATTTTGACCTTTCTGATAAGCATAACTCTGGGCGGCCATATTTAATCAACGACCGTACTGTCATGATGATGTTAAACCAAAACCCTCTTTTGCCAACATCGTACGTTGCCGATACAGATAAGTAATAAATAATGATGGCAGTTATACTATTCAATAAATATTATTTAAGGTATGATAAATGTATACTTTCGTATTTTTCTAAAAACGGACGAAACTTTCCAGTAGACCTAATATCATTGATAAATCATGACAGTCGTAGAATAATGTGACACCTTCAAGAAGGGTAGAAGAAACTGTGAGATGAGTATAAAATAAATAAATATAAAATAAAATACTGACTACAATATTTAATGAAAAGTTAACAAAACTTTTTGTGTTATTAACTCTCTGATTAATCTTAATGGTTTGTAATCCTCAAAATTGTTCAAATATAGTTAACAATGAGCTATAAAGAAAGTACAAAGGACGACTTAATGACAAAAAAACCTGGAATCAAGCCAAAAAATTTCCTTCTCCTGCAGCATTTGACTTTTTTATCACACTCCTGTTGGATTTCCGAGAGTTCATTTATTCTCGACAAAGTTTAACCCCACAGTTTTCTTTATTCGCGGAGAACATTTCGCATCCATTCATTAACTACAATGCAGATAATTATGTACGAAAACTTTAGCACCGAATGATTTTGAAAAAGACTGTAATTCGAAGTTACAACGAAACCGCCATTTTAAAATCAAAGATGGTAAAATAGACAGGTGTAAACATTTATTGTTGCTTATTTCGTGTGGAAGATAAAGATGTAATATATAGTTATAGTTATAGTTGAGTTTTAATCTAGTTTTCACCCTTTTTTGGGTAAAACAGGATACGGAGGAGTATTTTAACACGCGACTATAACTTCTTAGTCTGGCACTCAACCAACCACACCACGGATCTCCATAAAAATATAATGAAAGAAATATTATAATATTTATATATTGTGTACCCTTCTCGGACTTTACAATATTCATTTGTACATACATTATTTCTTTATACAGAGCTTACTCATAGTTTCATGCGAATTCTGTTTCATTGTTCTGAGCAGTCGTCTCAAAAGTAGAGATCGCCATGATGGTTTTCTATCTCGGTCGCGGAGATGGATAAAGAAGAAGATCTTTACTAGCTAAACATTTACGTGTTTTATTGGTTTATCACAAACCGTATAAAAAAAGTCGGATTGAAGACGGATTTTTGGTTTTTTCCAACATAAATCTGTTAACATCATCAGTAGTAAATTGAACTTTTTACGCGGTTTTATAATGAACACATAAAATACGTAAACGTTTAGTTACTAAGGATAACAGTTGCAAAATATTAAATAATATTACGTATTTTTTGTAACACATTTTGTAACCCATATTATTTATACTTTTAGTGCGTTCAAAGACCCATAAGATGACCACATTCTCCGTGAAGGTTACACAATGATTGTACAGTTAAGTTAATGCAGGAAGATCATCACAGAAATAAAAAAACTCAAAACGAAAAGTAGCTGATCTGAGGAATAGAAGTGCGACTCTTCAGAGATAACTTCAAAGTCAGAAAGGTGCTTAGGAAATCCCTTATGGGAAGTGCTATCCTGTACGCGGCGGAGATCTGGGGATGGACACGGTACAAGACGGTGAAAAGCGTGCAAATGAAATCTTGAAGTGGGTCCTGGGTTTGAAGCAATCTGAACTTATTCACATAATTCTAGAAGGGACTAAGGAGAAGCAGATAAGTATCGAGGCCGAAAGAATGGCGGTAAACTAAGAAGTGGCTATCCGGAAAGAGGAGAAAAGGAATCTACTACTACAGGATGTGGTAAGGAACATGGACGACGAAAAGAACAGGAACTCCTGTCAGTATCTGGAGAGGAACGGCCTCGGAGGAGAAGGGTTTTTACAAGAACTACGGTCAAGAACAGATTCTCGTCAAATTTCGAGGACCACCACCAACTTCGGTACTCACAAATGCAGGTTTCCAAAACAACCCGAGGTACAATCACTTCGTCACCCAGACGCTGCTGTTGTAACTAAAGAAGGCCTGGAGCAATGAAGTGACGTTAGGCCAAAAAATTAAAATGCTTAATTGAATTAGGGAGAAAAGGACATCAGGATTGTTGGCAGCAGTGCCAATTCGCGTACAGAAACCTAAAAGTTTAGTAGAAGATCTACTAATCTACATTATAATAATTGAAAGTGTGTGTGTGAATATGACAGCAATCAAACCTACCTCCTAACGTTGCGGCGATTCTAATCCCTGTCATAACATCGTAAGTTTTGTAAAATTCTATCTTGATCTTCTCCCGGAGCTCAGCTTCCGATGAAACTGTACTTTCTTCTGTTAGAAATGCCAAAGACGAATTTTCGTGGTCCCTCGTTCCCATTTTCCCATTTGACTTCTGGAAAGAGAAAATTTTATTTAAAAAAAAACTTAGCTCAGATAAATAAAAGAAAATGGACTAGATAACTCCTAAAAGCTTAGTAGTTATGCTAATACAACATAGAAACCCGTTCTGATGCCGAGAGCTTATCGTAAATTCCTAGTTAACCGTCACCTGTCCCTGCGTTCGAGACAGCAAGTTGTTGGTCTAGCTTTAAAGAGTTATCTAGGAAGCAAAACCTGAAAATGGATAAAAAAGTAGCGACCGTCGAATGATTCTCGAAGCTATCGTGCAAATAAATTGCTAGGGTTTGAGAATCAGCTCAAGTAATCTCAGTCTGCCATAGATAAGTGTGCATTATTTATGAAAAAAAAATTCTTTTGCAAAACTTACAAAGAATTTCCTTTCAAATCTGAGCCACTTGTAAAATTATGTTTCTTCCAAGTTTGAATTATTTATGAAATCAGTTTTAACTAAACCTGTGCATTACTTATGAAACGAAGGTGTGCAATACTTATAAAATATTTTAGACCTTCGTTTGTATATGTTCCTACTTATAAAAACGTTCCCTTGTACACCATTTCCACTCAGCATGTTAGTCACTCATTCAGTAATCCAGCTAAGAATTTATTATTAATATTATTATTATTATATCGAACTACAACTTATTTAATTATGTTTTTTATAATTCACTGATACATTTATACTTATATAATTTATTCGGATATATAAACAATATAAAAGAAATGGAGAGTTATGTATAACGAGGAAGAAAGTTGAAGGACAAAAATTCAAGACTAATATCTGCGCGAGTGGAAAAGGAAAAAAAATTCTAAAATTAACGAAAAATTTTCGAAAGCTTGGTAAACATTTCGAAAATTTTTAGAATTGGAATTATAAAACTTTTCTTTTTTCTTTCTTTCTCTCTCTCTCTCTCTTTCGCTTTCTTTTGAAATAAAACATGAAAAATGTAAAACTCTTTTCATGTCGAGCTTGCGTAAAGGCAAAAGCGCCTCGAGGCATACATGTTGAGGAATTTCTAAAGTGATTTCAAAACTTTCCTCGAGTAAATTTAAATTTCTAAAAAAAAAGAGAAAACTCATTTCGCCATTTTTCTAATGCTGCGCTTTTCTTTGAGATTTCCGTGAGATTTTTTATTATAACACTATGCTGTCCGGAGCAGACATGACAGTTTCTTTGATTTCTTTAAATAGTTTCGGTAATGAGTGTTAGGAACAAAGTTATGGCGAGCGCTGTGACGTCACAGAGTTTAAGGCAGTGTAGTTACTCGTTGTAATGACGGATAGTTGTAGGTAGTCAGTCGAGTATCGTGGTTTATTTGCACCGCCCCTAACATGAATATTAGCGAGCGGAATTTTGTCCATCACATCTACACACCACCAACAGGGTGCAAACGATAGTAAAATGCTGTCGCCGGCCTTTCGGCGGGGTACCTTATGCTCGGTACCACTCTTTTGCCACCGGTCTTCATACTGCTAGTGTTCTTTTCGTTTTCAACAAGAGACTATTAAAACATACTCCTTTCGATGAGTTCTGAGATTTTCGCAGTTGTTACTTATTAATGTTGGTAATGTTGGTAATGATTGTAATGTTAATGTTATGCCTACTGCTCCTCTTAAGCCAAATTGTTTGGGACCAAAAGAGAACTTATCTCGTTCAGATGTTTCGTTCAAGTTGAACCCCTACGGTGTCTTTAGGTTTAGTGTTGTTGGGTTTCGAGTCCAGATCATTTC
The DNA here is from genome assembly GCA_016920875.1 of Columbicola columbae. Taxonomy (NCBI): domain Eukaryota; kingdom Metazoa; phylum Arthropoda; class Insecta; order Psocodea; family Philopteridae; genus Columbicola; species Columbicola columbae. The sequence continues at coordinate 6,226,756 of JADMLL010000002.1, forward strand.
AAAAATATTGCACACTTTTATATATATATGTGTTATATTTTTTATGAGTACTCTTCCTGTAAATTTCGTACATTTTTGTCAAGAATTCATTTCATAAATATTGCACACTGACCTAAACAAATCCTTTTGTATTTTTTAGCAAACATTCTCGAACAATTTATTTTATATTAATATATATACCAAACACTTTTGGGAGGATTAATTTTATATTGTTTATTTCATAAATATTGCACAATCTCCTTTACGCTTCACATCATTAAGAGTATCAAAACCAAACTCTATACCACTGAAGATGGGTACAAGCTCAGCCTTAGGCGAAAGAGATAAAAATTTCTTATTCGTGGCGAAATCTGACTCGACCTAGGTAACAACTGAAAGAATAACATCACTAACATGCTCCCAGGTGTTACTAATTAACGAGGTTCGTCCTTGAACAATTTCAAAGGTTGAATTCGTTGGATACTCACGGGAGGAGATAGTGAAACGTAAAAATGCCAAAAAACCTTTAAAAAAAAATCTTTTGTGGGGAAAACGGAAAATCAGGAATTAGTAATAGCCAGGGGATAGCTCCTCCTGAGAGTGATAAAAGTAATTTATTTACTAAAAGGAAATAAAATTTTCCATTTTCCGAGCCTTTTCTTTCCTATTTGCATTTTATTTCTTCCGAAATGCGAATTCGTTTTCGAATCAGTTTTTGCTTACTCTCTTCATTTTTTGAACAGCAAATCAAAAATTTACCCCACCTCTGACCCCCTATTCCTCTGTTTTCTCCTCTCTCTATCTCTCTACTTTAGTCCTGATTCCATCTACCCATCCATTGGCATTACAGCTCTGTGAGAGCATTGGCCTTCACAGTCACTCGTCACCATCTGTCCCGGTCCTTGGTGACGTTTCTTCAGCATCGAACTTCCAGCGGTTGTAGGTCTTCTTCTACTTCCTCTAGCCATCTTTATCGAGGCCTGCCGGGTTGTGTTTGATGAAGACTTGTGCGGGTAGTCCATCCTGGACAGGCGACTGATCCGCTGCAGGCGACAGAGGTATTTGCACCGGTCCTTGGTCCGGATTAGGGACAGGAAACCAGTTATCAATTAATTGACTAACAATCTGTGGTTTCATTGAAGCTATAACATCCTACAGAAAGCCAGTTTGGAATTGTATATAGTCAAATCTTGTTTTATGCGAATTGATTTCGCCTGTACTTAAAGTTACGCGTTGTTCCTTTCAATTCCGGTAAACCTAAGCCGACTCTTAAGCCCCCTTTCACCTCTGTTGTACCAAAAAGTAAAGAACGGCATTGAAACTCAATATAACTTTATATTATTATAAGGAACGTTGATCTTCATCATGGGGGAAAGACGAATCTGAACTTTGACCTTAATCTCTGAACAAAAAGAAATTGGAATATAAAATTTTATGAAGAGATAAATCCGAAATATTCAAGAAATTTTAGTTCAAAAATGTTCGAAGCTCGACTTTTCACTGCCTTCGTAATTTCAAAATGATCTCATCTCTCTCTCTCTCTCTTCCCAATTTCTCCACTCTAAAGAAAAAAAACTTTCATCGGCATATCTTTAAGGGTTCATTTTTTCTCATATCGCAGCCATAATAGGACCATTTTATTACAACCCCCTAACTCATCCCCTTTCGCCCTTTTTTTCCTCGCTCCTGTTTTTCTTCATTTATTTGCTGTTGTTCGCTTCTCTCTTATGTCCACCTTTCTTTGGTTTTCTATTTTAATTTTTAACATCATCACTCTTTGATTCTATATCTTCCATGTCTTGCGCGATTATCTGTAGATAGTCACCGGCAGTGTTGTTTATCAAGTTTAGTTGGTGATTCTGTGTCGGGATCGCCGAAAACTATATGGAATCGCTTAATTTATCACTTTTACCGTAACATACATAATAGGTGTGTCGTTATTTTAGTCCATGAGTTAATAATAATGATACTACACCCATATTATAAAGTTATATATAAGTATAAAATGATAATGAAACCATCAGCCTACCAAATATTTGACAATATTTGTTCGTACACTCTTGCACCCAGCTTTTGAAATTGATATCAATTTGGGTACTTTGCAAAGTTTGATGAACCTCGCGGGCCATGGGTTGGCCATCCTTGGGCTAACCGGAAACCGGTCCAAGTTGAAGAAATAATTTGCCTTTTAATTAAGAATGAAAAACTATAAAATGACAATTGCCGGGTATTGTTTGTAACACCCGATTCATCACTTTTACCGTAACATATTTAATATACTGTATATTATAATATATAAGTATAATTTCTGATAAGATAGATGAATTTATCTCTTCACCTATTGTATTCTCTCATTAATAGGTCAAGGTGACTGGTCCTAGGTCAAGCAATTGTTGTTTCCCGATTTCTTTTTTCTATAGAAGCCAGCGGTTCTCATCCCCGTGCTTTCAGTCTTTCATTCTTCCTTTCTCCAGACCAAAAGGCGTCCTTTCAAGGCTGTCGACCTTAGTGGTGTTTGTGGTAAGCATTCGTTCACCTTCGACGCAAGCATTTCTTTTAAGCTCAACAATTTCGTACTTGAGGAAAATATTTAGAAACACAAACCATCGACTGAAGTGCATTTATCTGGGCTGTAGGCCAGTTGCACCATTATGGCAGTCAGTGGGAGAGGAAGATCGGAGTGATATCTTGGCTCAGTCTTGCAGGAAAGATAAAACTGATGTCCATGATCATTGATTCTGGCTTATTTCAATCTACTTTACGCGAGATTATTTTTGGGATCTCAGTAACAAGGCCAAATCAAAACTCATCTAAACAATCAAAAAGAAATCGGTGAAGTTTGCAGTTGATTCACTTTCGAAAAAATCGGTGACGAAACTTCGTACAGGGGTGACCAAACAATTTATACAAGGAATAGCAACCACAATTTATCTTCATTCCGGTCAGATGCTAAATATTTTTGGCAGAGGAAGCTTACCGACCGTAGTCTAAAAACAGACTGAAGTGAAGACGAAATTGAAACAAGGAATAAAGTACAGAAAACATAAAAAAGAATGAAATTAATAAACACATAAAAATGAGAAATGAGCACGAAAGCCTGATATTAATTTATAAAAAAGGGGAAAATATAAAGAGGACAAAGGGCTGGAACAAAAAAAAGAGAAGGAAAAACGATGGGATGATAAAAAAAGAATAAAAAGTCAGATGTCAAGTTTAATAAAAACAGGGACAAAAAATCGTACAGTAAACCATTACAGAGGCTCTTCCAGATGTTCAATCTTCAAAAAGAGTTTTTATAACCATAAACTAACTGGAAGGCTTTGCTTGAATGACGTTATTAATAGTTTAATACACTCAGAAGACTGATGTGTCGAAATTGGACACTGCCGGTTGCTAATTATGAGCGAGAGTGCATTATAATCTACTATGGGATTATATTTTTCATAATTTTGGTAGTACTGTCGTGAGTATATGACACATGCGTGGTTTAATTGTTATTATGTCTGTATATGTTGCTGTTGGTTAAATCCATTGTCGTTGTCGTGACGTTAAGCATGGCTGCTCCGCTCTCTGTTTACACCTAAGAAGAGCAACTTTCAGTGATCAGATGGGCGCGTAAACTTGTGGAGAGCACACATGACGTCAGAGAACAATTGGGAGTGGACTGTTGTAGTTAATGTAATGGTGGTTAATAGATTTGGGAAATATATCGTTGTCAATCCGAGTAATTCAGTGATGTTTGTTTTGCACTATTCCTAACATCAGTTTTTTGTGGTTGGAAGGTGTACCAGAGGCCGAAATTCTTTGAAAACTTTGGACACAGTCCGAAGAATTTCAGACCCTGATACAGAAAGGAATGGTGTTCGATGGTCAACTTCAAAAAAAATGTCGTGGACTCTGAATTAATGAGTTAAAGACGTTGTATGACTTTGATTGAAATATTTTCAAAATTTTGGCTCAAAGTCATTTTCTCAGTTTTCTGTAATTTTTGTTTTTTGTAGAAATGATCTTGAAGGACAAAGATTAGAAGATTCATGGAACAACCTAATTGGCAGGACTTGTACTATAGAAGCCAGGAAGAACTGGTTATAACGGCACGCTTCCTAAAAGAAATCAAAACTAAAATGAATGCTTAGAGCATAAATTGTCTAGTGCAGGTTTTGTTACTATAGACCGAGTTTAGTTTAGTGTAGTGAGATGTTAGTGTTTTGTGCTAGTAGTACTATGCCTTTTAAGCTTAGGTTTAGTAATAGGATTAGTTACATAAACCCGAGAATGTTAGTTTTGATTAGCCGGAGAGGCATGTCAATATCATCATCAAATAAATAAAGAAATAAAAATAAAAACTTTTTTCTAGTCTAAAATGTCTTTATAATATTATTTATTATAAATTTTCCGTTAGCTCTGTATTATTTTTAACTGTATACACTTAAATTTTTGGGTATAGGGTTAGAATGAAAGGAGTAAGAATGTGGTCTGCAACCCATGACCCACGAGTCCCCAACTAACCCATTTGATATTTCAAGTGACCCACTTTTGTTTTGAAAATAAAGTATAATATAACAAAAATATTATAATGCATAGAAGTTTATAAAAATTAAACTAGAAACCCAGAACAACATTTTAGTACGATCGCGGATGTTATAGGTAGAAGAATTTAAGTATTAATATAGGATTGATACTAAAAGTGGATGATTTGGCTAATGATTCTGACTAATTATAAATAAATTGATCAGCGCAATCCTTGATAGTGAGTGACATTTATTATAATAAATAATATATCATATGAATTGGTAATTACCTTAAGAATGATCAGGATGACATTGGTTTCATATCCTGTGATGATCAGTTGACGCTCACTAATCAGCTGATAATGATCGCAACAAACAACTAAAACGATCATCGCAGTACTCACTGATGATACATTCACAAAGTTTACAAGAATTTTCCAAAAGGACTATTTTAATACGAAAATTTCACTGACCCAAACATCTCTTAAATACTTAAATTTTGGTTGATTTTGACCCGCAGCCAAAAAGGGTTGCCGACCCCTAAATCCCAAGCCCATAAGCCCTTCTCCAAACAAAACTAAATTTAAGACGAAACAGTTTTAAATAACAATTAACAGCATCCTCATACTAAAATCCCAGTTTTCAATCAAAAATCGAAAAGAGAAAACCTAAAGACAGTTAGCTAGCCTGATTATACTGTATACACACATCTTCCTTCACCATTCTTAAGGATAAAAGAGGATAGGGGCGAGTTCCTTTAAATTTGAAAATGTTAATGACCCCCATGGTTTTGGTTTATGTTGGGTTTAGAAGAACTTATATTCAAAGCACGATTTTAATTATCTTTAATACTCGTTTATATTATTAATTTATAAATTCATATCAGCGTGTTAGTGAAATTTTTATGTTTCCTTTAATATTGGTAAAAAAGAGAGAAAATTTTGTTCGCTTTATAATATAATAAAATTAAAAAAGAAATTTATGGCGAGGATGACAGATTTGTTAAAAAAGGTAAAAAAGAGCGGGAATTGGAAAGCTCTCGTTGCCAAGGTGACGGTGTAAAGGATGTCGTCATTGAGCAACCTAACGAAAAAGCTTCTACAGGTAGAAATACGTTATTTCCCTCCGGCAAACCGGGATGTTTATGTGATTATTAATATTACGTTTTGTTATATTTAATATTAAATTCTTATATTATTATTTTTCGCTCGTTTTGTTACCCTTGGGTATAACAGGATGTGGGGAAGGGGGTCAAACTCTCGGCTATTATTTCGTTAGTCGGTTAACACTAATTTATAGGTAGGAGGTGTGAATGTTGTCACCTATACTGAATAGCTTTTAAGGTCATTCCATCCACTAAAAGAAGATTGGTTAACAAAAAGATAGTCATTAACACTTACAGTTTTTAAAGTATAATACGGGTTATTACAAACCGCGTATAAAAAGTCTAAAATGTTTTCGGATTTTTATATACTAAAAAGACAGTAAACATAGTTCGAAAAGCAAACCAAAGGTTAACGTTAGCGTTGACGTTGGTGTTTTTATTTATGAATCAGTAAACGTTTTAGAATTTTTTTATACGGTATATGATGTTATTGTATCCCAAATTTCGTTGTTATGAACAACGGACGCGAAATTTCAAATAGTCTTACAGTTATTGATTAGTTTGTAACAACTCAAATTTTTTTACGATAATCGAGACTTTAAAAGTTGTATACAAATTTTTATATACTGGAATATATATTACATCCTAATTTTAAAAGGGAGGTCTGTAATGTAGTGTTGAAGTATCAGACTAAGAAGTTGTAGTCACAAGTTCAAATCCTCCTCCCGTATCCTGTTATACCCAAGAAGATTGAAAAACTGGATTAAAACTCAACTATAACTATAACTACTGACTTTTAAGTATCAGTTATGTATATTATTTTATATTTAAAGCATATATTATTAAGTAAAAGCGTGCTATTACCACTGATAACAAAATAGGTTTGAAATTAATGATATAGCAAGCTCTATTTTGTCAGTTACATAAATAATCCACTCACTGCACATGTTATGTGTGTGTGAAACTTGATACCGCCTAAGTATAAGTATACTTCACCTAATACTATAATATAAGATTGATGGTGATATCTAGATAAGTTTTGAACTGAGTTTTAATCCCGTTTTATTAGTTTTGGGTATAACAGGATGTGGGAGGTGGCTAAAACACTCAGCAACTAATTTGATAATCAGGGGCTTTGACCACCCAACCTCTTATACTCAGATGTAATAGTTATAGTTAAGTTATAATCTCGTTTTCGCACCCTTTTTTGGGTATAACAGAATAAGGTAGGAGGATTTGTGACTATAACTTCTTAGTTTGGGACTTAACCACTACACTACACACCACCCGCCTGGATATAATAAACGCAGATGTGAGTAGTATATTTGGGTTAGCAAGACGAATACAAAATTTATAAACTATAACTGTCTAAATACAAACCTTATAAACAAAAACTCCCTGATAGTATAATTAATAATATTACACTTAACAAAATACAAACAGTGGACAGTGAGTACCAGATATTCAGCAATAACAATGTGACTTAAAGTCTTGAGGACGTGATCTATTGTGAAGAACACTTTATGAGCTTATTACAATGCGTAAAAAGTCAGAACAATAACGGATTTTCTAAAAATCTGTGTAAAGATTGTAAAATCGTAAAGATGTATAAAGATCGAGAATGTTTTTTACAGTTTTCTCAGCGATGAATCAGTAATCATCCAACGACTTTTTTTACGCGGTTTGTAACAAACCCATAAAATAGTTTCAGTATTTATTAACGACTTCAGCTTCTTAAAACACAGGCAATAACCTTGACCTGTTTTCTGCGGCGGTGGTGGTGGTTACTATTAATATTTACGAGATGAATTCAAAATGAGATTGTGCATCACCTACGACATGATCTTAACGCGGAAAAGGAAGACCTGACCGCACGATCACATCCACGTTTTTGGTGTGGGCAAATTCAAAATTCGGAATTTAGTGACCCGTAAAAATCTAACAGGTTGTCGACCGCTGAATGAAACCACCAGGTTAGGGCTTGAAAATGTGAAAAACGTTGAAAGAGTTCAACTCTTTTAAAAAGACCTATACACTTCGTATAAAAGTAATTTCCATTCCGGATCACAAAAAACAGAAAAAAATGGTGTGTCACAGTTATTAAGACCTTTTTTTCTGTATGACACAAAAAAGGGAGTTTCCGTTTCTCAGCTTAAAATTATCTTTTTGTGCTTTTAAAATATTTTTATAACGAACTTTTTTTTTATCGTTTTATATAGCAGAACATAACTTAGGATGTTTTATTATAGTACAAAAAGCTGCAATAAAAAAAAAGGAGAAAAATATAATTTTTATTATATTTTAGGGAAATTTATGCCTTCCATTGGGTTTATTAGAAATGACTGATTCGATGGTCGTAAATTTTCGGGGAATTGTAAAATGGCACAGAATTTCAGGATTGCGGCGGGGCCGGGCGGAGGAAGAGGTGGTGGTGGGGTGTTATGAGGCTCGAGCTAATTTTGGATTTAATCCTGATTTAATTGCGGTTTTGGATGAAAACAGAATTACACCACCGAAGTAGATTTATCGGGAAGAAAATTGCCGTCGTTGTGGGCCAGCTTGAGGGTGACCTTACCATTTATAAATTTCCTTTCAAGAATTTATTTTATTACAAAACATTCGTGCTAATAATATAAATTTCTGATTTCACCTAACTCCGGAAAGTGGAACGTTTTATATAAATCTTATCATAAATATTATTTGTCCCTAATATATTAGGTCTACTAGAAAGTTCTCTACAATTTTAGAGTAATACAAATTTTTATATTTTTCTCTCTTTTTTAGTTTCGGTTGGGGAGGGGGTCACTGACCAAATCATTTGTTTTTGACTGATTTTATCTTATAATTATGGTTCGGATTGATTTGGGCGTTAGTTTGTCAAGTTATGTTGTATTCTGTGGGCATGACAAACCATTTTCAGGTATTATATGTCGGCTAAATCAAGATGTTGAGCCTATAATATGCCAAGAATGAACCAACCAGAAGTTTTAGGAAACAGTTTCACTATAGTTCTATAAATTAGGTTTACCGGAAAGTTCTGTCCTTTTTAGAATAATAAGAAAGTATAAATTTATCATACCTCAAATAATCTTTATTGAATAATACGACTGTCATCGTTATCTATTACTTATCTGTATCAGCTATGTTGTCAAAAAAGGGTTTTGCTTTAACATGATCTTGACAGTATCGTCATCGATTAAAATGGGTGCCCAGAGCGAGACCCATCAGAAAGGTCAAAACCACCTAAATTAAATTTTTTGAACCATCTTCTGTAAGTTTTGTCAGAAACTATACCTTCATCGAACACCTTAGACAAATTATTCACTCCTTCTGTAACATTTCTTTCTTATTGAAATTCATACAGAACACCGTGGCTTGAATGAACTTCAAATGTATCAATCAGCCAATCTGTTCTTATATTAATACTATCATGAATCATATTCGTTTTAGTTCATTTACTACGTCAGTATATATAGGCTACTGTATAAGCGATAAAACAAGAAAACCAAAAAAGCGTCAAATGAATGTTGCAGTCGTGTTCAAACCTGATGTAACATAATCCGACAGAACTTTCCGGTAGACCTAATATAAACGAGCACACAATCAAACTGATTACGAAACACTACGAGGAGGAAAAACGTCCCACAAATACACCAACAGTCCATGACAACAGAATAACAACAACACTACAATAACCTTCTTTTGCTTTTCCTGCCTCCTGTAACTCTTCACATCATTCACTCTTCCATTTGATACCTCCTGTTGTACTATGAAAAAATGCTAACAATTCAATCACGAACAACTGAATGATTGACGGGGGGAATGGAAAGAGAATTCAATCGTCTGACGCGTAAGACTATTATTTAAAACTGTTAATTAATTCAAGCTGTCGTATCAATAGCCATTATTCTGACGGTTTAATGTATTCAAATAAAATTTAGAGAATGATTATAATGATAAAAATCTTAAACATAAGAACAGTTTAATTAAAAATAAGTTTTCCAATTTAGAATTAAAATATTGTTTTTAATTTAATTTAATTTTTGTTTTCTTTGAACTGATTAAAATTTTTTTTTGTTGTTCAAAGAACAAGAAAAAGCTTTCAGTTAAATAAAGTCATAATCAAGTCTTTGCTCTCTTTTTTACAGTATAAGTGTTTGACACATTGAAAGCTCCCCAGTTTGGATATTTATAACTAGTCCGTCAATAAATTTTTGATCGCCTATACTTGTCCCATTATCTTTGGGTATAGATAATGAATATGTATACTACGTAACGATTCTAATATATTGAAACAGAGGTCGGGAAAGTACGGCCCACATGTGACAACTTGATTGTGGCTATTATACAAAATTTGTAGTGCAAACCCGGAGAGTTTTTTATAAACTAAATATTATTTTTGTATAAGTATGATACCAAGATTTATTTAATGCATCTCTACAAAATTTAAGGACACAGTCATTAAAGCTACAGGCTGCTGAGCGCTTTAATTGTTCGTGGAAGTGTACACTTTTATGTCATATACTTATTATAGGCATTAGAAATGTTTATTATGTGTATGATGCTTACTATGGTGTGTGATTCTTTTCAAAAATATTGCACACTTTGATGTAGAATTCATTATAATGTAGGTTTTAGTAAATTCACTTCATAAGGAGTATACACTTGTAGGAGGAATTAATTTCATACATAATTTAAGCCAAGTCATACAGTATTTAGCAAAGACAAACTCGGGAGTATACTTTTAGTACTAATTATTTTGTAAAATTTTTCAGCAAAGCTTGTTTCTACAGCAGAGCTTTTGTTTGGCTAATATTTGGTTCTTTTGGATGACCAGTTTGTTGACGACTATACTAGAACGACTTATCAGTTAACATACATTCCCGCTGTATATGTCAAAGATTCTAATACTAATCTTAATAAGCACTGACTTACAAACAGTAAAGTAGACCACAGTGAAAAATAATTTTAGAAATCTGGGGTCAAATACTGCTGACCGAGTTTCAAACCACAAGCGCAACTACTTCCACTTGCTTGTTAATTGTTTAGGGGAATAAACTTTCCTGTTGTAGACAACAGAAAGGTGATATACAACATAATACGAGCATATAGGTCTAAATATGAAGACAACACTAACTGCTACTGATGGAAACTTTCAACTTTTCGTCCTTTTAGCCACTGTGGGCATGTACAGCAAAAGGAGAAGCCACTGCAAGTACTGTTTGAGGGGATAAATTTCTCTACTGTAGGCTACATAACAGCAACTACAGCATTTTTTGAAAAACACATTCGCGGGATTCCTCTCCAGATTTATAATTAAAATCTATTTTGAGCTGTTTCCTTTTAGTCTTGGAAGAAAGGCTAAAATCTGTATTGATCTGATCTGGAAAAAGCAAACATCGCGCGAAGAAAATGGGAAAGGAAAAAGAGAAAGAAACTGTTCAATCTATGGGTCTCTGGAGGAGGAGATGCGAAACTGCTTTAAGCCTTTCGATAATTCCCAACAGAATATTCTAACGTCAGAAATTTTATTTTACTAGGTGTACATTCAAACTGAAAGAAAAATGTGAGGCCAATGAATAACACCATCGTATTTAGGTTCCTGCTTCTTCTTCTTCCACCTTTGCGCTTCCTTTTCCTTTGACTCTCACTCCATTTCAGTTGTAACGACTTGAGCTTGTGACCTGGGTTGGAAATGGATTGTGACTTTAGGGCTTCCTGCTTAAGCGTGCCACCTCTGCTGAAGTTCAAACCAGCAAGTAATTGGTCTAGCTTCAAGAGTTACACTTTTTAGAAATCAACTCAACTTCACTTATTGAAAAATGTCTGATTGAGGTAAAGTAGGCAAAGGTTTTGGAAAAGAAGGAGCTAAGCGTCATCATAAAGTTCTCAGAGACAACATCCAAGGTATTACAAAACCGCTATCAGTCGTCTAGCTCGCTTTGGTGGACTGGAGTACTAAGAAAAATGAGAAGTTCTAAAAGAATTTTTAGAAAACGAAATTCGAGATACAGTAGCCTACACTGAGTATGCTAACCGTAACAGCCATGAACGTAGTTTACGCACTAAAACGACAAGGACGTACCCACTACGGTTTTAGAGATTAAAGAATAACATCACGAAAGTTTTTTTTTATCTAGGAAGCAAACGTAAATCTTTGCTCCAGAATCAGATGAAGTGTATAACGAAGAATTCGGTCAGGAAAAGAGGATTAAGTAGTGCTAGCTAGGATATGAGCGCATGCTGAGCGGTGGAACGTTAAGATCTGACGTCACAGAAACACAGAATCATTGTTATTGTTATAGTTATGACAGAGTGTTGTGTGTTTAGTTGTTGAATTATACTGTATATCGTGGTTTATCTGAGTTATCCAGTGTTTTGAATTACCCCTAACAGTAGTGAGAGGAAAGTAGAACAAAGAAGCAGTTAGAAGAAAAAGAGGATAATCATAATAATAAATAGATAAAAATAGAAACAAGAAAAGGAGATAGTTAGAATGTTAAGTAACAGAAAGGAAAGAACAGACCCTCAGCAATTAAATAAAGAAACTCGGTCAGGAAGAGTAGGAGAATAAAATAGTGCGTAGTAGTACGAAGAGACTACATAAAGAAAGTAGTTACGAGGAAGACAACAATAAAAAATAATAGTTATAGGCTAACAGTTAATGAAGTGAAAGGAAAATAACAGAATCGGAAGTAAAACAGAAGTGATAAGGACGAAAAGTACAGAAGGAGCCAGAGGATGCCACTAAGAGAAACGTGTTACAAAAACCCATCGGTCTTAGTTAATAAACTGTTTGTAGGTAAGAGGAACGGAGGAGGTTGGCTTTAAAACTAATTTAATCAAAACCAAACAAAAGTTATAAAGTTGTTGCCTGGAGATGAATCCCTTTAATGAATAACCGAAAGATGAAGTTCATCCTTTCATGGAAGAATCAAATTCCTGCTTTTGAATCATTCAACACTCAACTTTAACTACAATATTTTCGTTAATTAATTTTGTCACTTTGTCCATGTTATATGAAAACTAAGATGAAATTTCCTGTCGGGTTATTATAAACAAGTTTGAGGTATCGGCAAGAGATTATTTCGAAACGACTATATTCCTCTGGGATGGAGTGATAAGCAGCTTATTTCTGTACGACGCCCACGTTTGGGGATGAAAAATGTTTCCAAAATTAGAAATGCTGTTGTATACCGAGAGCTACGTGACAGAGTACATATATCTTGCTTCCTCCTTCCTCTGATCTTTGTTTCCCCATTGCACCTTGTTTTGAATAAGCTGAAATGCGTCCACTGCTTAAAACCTAACATCGACTGAGGAAAGCTGACATGCCTCATAGCTACAATATAGTATCTTGTCATATAAAAATCAAAATATATTATTTTATAGTCATATTATCAAGTAGCGGGAGGTGATGGTTAAGTTCCAGGCTGTAAAGTTATAGTCTAGAGTCCAAATCCTCCTCCCGTATCCTGTTATACCCAGAAAAGGGTGAAAAACGGGACTAAAACTGAACTATAACTGTATAAATTTTGGTAAGAGGACCAGTTGAAAAAAGAAAATGGCGGCTCAAAAATCGTTCACCAACGTCGAGGCTTTCCAAAAAAATTTCTATAAAAACTTTTCTTGTTAAAATTCCCCAAAAATGTTTCCTGTCATTCATTTTGGAGGCTTAAGTTAGAAAATATCGGATCTCGAGTGTTGTCAGTTTTATTAATTTTTTCTCTCTTTTCCTGTTGCCTTTTTGAAAAGTTTCTCATCCAGTTTTTTGTTTTTAGGTGAGGAAACAAAATTATCTTTTAATAAAGTTGATTCTAATACTCCTCGTAATGGTGAATCCAAAAGTTTAGACACCAAAATAAGAACACTGGAATTGGTTTCAGGCAAACTCCACAAACTTTTCAAACTTTTATTATGTTCCTCAGGAAGCCATTGTACTTATTTGTTGACTTAACATAGATCTCTAAACTTTTTGTGAAAGTTTTCTCCTCCTGAGAAAACACAAAGGCGATTCACCAATCGTTAGCCTAACTATTTATTCACAGTTATTTACATAAGAAACAAATGAGAAAGCTATCAACATGATATTAGGTCTACCGGAAAGTTCTCTCCGATGATTTAACAGTTACTTTGTACACGTTTGTGCATTTTTGGCCCTCTCTTTTTATTACTACATATACTGACTTAGAATTCATATTAGTATTCAGCAATGGCGACTTATAAACTTCACTTAACCTACTGTATTGCAAGATAACCAGACGATGTTGGATGTAGTCGATAAGAAAGTACTTTATTGACTTAGGTAATAGTGATACTACTCCTAACTGTCTACTGTTTGGTTATTATGGTTTAATTAAGTAGTCTACTTTAGTGGTTTCCATTAGTTAGCGATTATTTTGGCGCTAACAGTATTTTATACGAATTCAAACAAGAATGGTATGGTAGAGGAAAGGTGAAAGTTTGTTGGACGTGATTAGGATAGTTTCTGAATGCAGAAGACTGTTGGGAAAATTCCCTGATTAACGAAGTGAGAGTTTGAGTCTTTTTATACATTTAGGAGTAAAAAGCAGACAGAACCTAATATATACAAATTATTTTTATCATAAGTGTTCAGACAAGGACGTCGCCTTATCTGAACTACTCTTTCTTCTATTTTTCCTCCTCTTCTCTGTCTTTTCTTATTTCTCCTCCATTTTCTCAACACTTCTTCCGGTTTCTTCCTTGTCTTCCTCCATCTACTCCTGGGATTAGGACAATATTTTTACCTCAGATGGAACCACGACTGAGCCACTTTTATTTGAAGAGAGGTGACGGTTTCCATCGAAACCATGAGAGGCTTCCGTTTATGCTCTTCCCTCAGTGTTCGATGGTCAACGACACTAAGGGGTTCTCACCATCTAGAATGCTGTATGGTAGGGAGTTGAAGGAGTTTCACACTCTAATTAGCCCCCCAAAACAGATGGAACTAAAGGGCCTCCAAACTCCCAACAACTGAAAGGAAATATGCAAGACTTCCGCAATCGGGCGCAAGATGCAGCCAAACTGTTGGAGGAGACAGCAAAAAGAGAGCAAAACCGTAAGTATAATCTAAGACGGAGATATCACCATTCATAGGGAGCTTGGTGTGGTGGCGAAATTTCCTGCAGTCCTCCGCTGTGGGATAAGCAAAAACTAACATTGAGTAATACTATTAATAAATTTAGAGGCTTGGTTTAGACTAAAATAAATTTATTGTCACTTAGGGTTAACTAGAAGAACCAAATTTGAGTTTGTAATAAAACTTTCGAAGGAGTGAATGAGGTTTCCATCGTAAAGCAGATGGGTATGGCTTAATTAAACGAGAATTTAGTTAGCATAAGCGGACTAATTAAGGAAAGTTTAGAGAAGGAAGTTTATTAAAAATCGAGACTTGTTTCAACCTTTTTTTGCTCTCAGTGACAACAAATGCTGTGATAAATTCTTTATAAACCTTTTCAAGCAAAACCCGTAATTCTCAACCACTGTACCGCCAAATTTTACGGATTCATACAGTAAATTTTCAGTCATGACACTTACTTAAAAATTTTAAAACCTAATATTTGGGCCCAAGGCTTTAGTCCGCCCATTGGTAAAGATCACAAAACGAAAAATGAGTATATATAGGAATTTTGCAGTTGAAAATGACAGAATTAAATATAAATAATATATTTTTGAATCAAAGAAACTACAATATACTAGAGTATAATTGTTGATTAGTTATTGCCTTCATTATAACCAGTCACGGTAGGACCGGAGTGGGATGTCAGTAATTTTTTGGTGTTAAATAATACTGGCTATGCACAAGATCAACAACTTTGAGCTTTTATACCAAGGTCGTTCAACAAAACCCCATAAAACTCTGAAAAGCTCTCAAATTTATTCTAATACTTCTACCAGCCTGGAATTAATGGAAACCGACATTTAGAACTTTTCCCTAATTATCGTGAGAGTAATCTGAGAATTTTTAACTCAGGCAACCTTGAATAAAACTAGAAAGAAAAGTTGACGAGTCTACTAGACCCATTTTATCAGAATTGAAATTCCTCTGAGTCAAAATCCCCATTTTCGTTTTTGTTGGTAAACAAAGAACAAAATTTATAAACACTGTCCCAGTTGAAGACTATTTACTGATTTTGTTGGTATAAAAATAAAATAAAAACAAAACTACAAATAAACATTAAAATCAAAAACATAAATATACACTAAACCAGAGGTTTCCGATTTTCACAAAATTCTGACTACATTCGTAATAGTATAAAACCGTTTTGTTTACAACCACAGGAACAACAACCTCAAACCGAATAGTGTTGATAAGCAAAGAGACTAAAGTCAGCACTTGTTTGTACGTTACGAATGTTTTAAGGATGTGTACTAATAAGGAGCACTAAGAACTTCAAAAGCATTTAATTCTTTGACACACTTAATCATCGCCAGAGCCATAATTTATGATGAGTAAGAAATTTTATATTTTAAATAAATTTTTGAAATTGATTTATATAATATATAAGACAATTATAAAAGTTATTAGTGAGCCTTTTTCGTCCTCTAACCCCTTCCCGTGCTTTAATGAGTCTGGCCCCAACATGAATATGATGAGCCAGGCTCCAGAATAGGATCGCTTGAACCTCTTTGACTTCAAGGACAATGTTGGACTCGTATCCCACAAAATATCGATTCGATGCCTGTGCAATATAATTTACACATTTTTTATAATAAATATAATTTTTAGTATCGGTATTAGGTGGTCGTTTTGTTGGAGTAAAATACACTCAAATATATATATAAATAAAATATATTGAGATAAAAATGATTAAATTTACGAGACCGTTCCGAATCACTTTGAGCTCTGGTCGAATGAGTGACGAAATCAGTTCTAAGATCTATTTATATGGTTCCCCTTTCTGGAAACTTCGATGGACTATATGCAGGATTCATCGTGTCTCGCAGCCTATCGGGGACAAGCTGAATCGTATTTCAACTTGTCCGATTCTGAATCCTGCGACGAATTGTTTCGTTCAGTTTTATTTTGTTTCATTTCGTCGCCATATTAAATATATATATTGAAATTACATATGTACTAAATATAGCATAAATAAATTTGTATATTTTTCAAAATTATATTTCATGAATTAGCAAGTAAATTTTTTTATATGTATATAAAACTTGTTAATTTGTCAAATATAATTTTGTAACTGTTATCGATTACAAAATATAATATATTTATAATATCTACAAAAGGAAAAGGTGTTAGAGTTAATTTCCACAACAGCAGTATCGTCCAAAGGGTCTATATCCGAGGCATTTCGGCCGGCGTTAACGCTCAACACTTGGGACCAAGTTTCCTCGAGCTAAATGTCACAGGAAAGAGTGAAAGAACTTAATTCAAAGTAAGGAACAAGGAGTAGTTCGAGGGTCTACTAGACAATCAAGTTGCTAATTATAAGCAAACAATTGTAACGACCGGCAAATGCGAACGAGAACCAATCGAAAAACATAACAACTACAATTTCTTGATTATTTATTATTGAATCAATACTATACTCAAACCAACAATCCTTTAGAAGTATAAGTTTAAGTTAAAGCGAGTTCAAACCCTCCTCCTGTATCCTGTTATACCCAAAAAGGGTTTAAAAAAATGGATTAAAACTCAAGTATAACTACAATTAAACAACCGTAAAGAACAAGTTTAGGGGTCCAAAGGCAGAAACTAAATTTTGGATCGGACTGCTAAAAAGATCTTTGTCATTAATCATCCATAACATAATAAAAATCAAGTGTTCTTCATTGACTGAAGCAATCAATGTCAATCTCACACAAAACGTTCATTCATAATTAATCAGATCCGATATTTATTAAATCATATAATTTATAGTATTTGAAAATCAGCCATAGAAAAATAGTAAATAAAGATTTGGAAAGACTTGCCCCATGAAAAGAAAGAAATTTCTTTTGAAATAAAACTAAAAGTATATTTGCTTTCCCACAAAGTTTCTTTTATTATGTTTACTCTATTTTTTTTTGAGAGCTGGGTTTTATTTCTTTCAAAGGATAGTGACCCCAATTATTTTGTACTAGTGACCGTATATTTTCCTTTATAAGTGTTACACGACAAAACACGTGTAGTGATTGGGTTTTGATTGACTTTTTATGGTCTCATTTAAAATAAATTTGGAGTGACACTTTGTCTTTTGGCGTTCACGATGTTGGTGAGTTGATATTCTAGAACAGTAATTCTCAACCATTTTGAGGAGAGATTTTTGAAGTGTGTCCTGCCAAATTTTACAGTAAAATAGCGGAGGAGAGTTGAAGAATAAATTTTGCTGCCCCGGAAAATTAGTAAAAAATTGCTCGGATGATTGATGTTCAGATTTGCAGCCACAAAATGTAAATGTCATTTAAGTCAATGTAAAGTGTTTCATTCGGCTCAAGGCCAAGAGGCTCAAAAAGAAAAGGAAAGTGTCAC
Organism: Columbicola columbae; assembly: GCA_016920875.1. NCBI lineage: Eukaryota > Metazoa > Arthropoda > Insecta > Psocodea > Philopteridae > Columbicola > Columbicola columbae. The sequence goes on from JADMLL010000002.1 coordinate 6,244,835, forward strand.
AAAAGGCAGCCCGAATGAATCACTTCCTATACCTGTAAATATTCACGAATTGTATAATGACCCATCCAGACAAAGGCACAGGTATGTTAAGGAAATGTTTCATTGTTTTAATGGGCCGCCCGGATGGGTCATTCAATGAATGTCTTGTTTGTCAACCCCTTTTGGGGTATAAATACTGCTCCAATTCGTTCAATAAAATATTCCGAATTCAGGAATCAGTGGTTTTGTGTCTTTAACCTTACCACACTTCATCACCACAGGGGTGATCTTAAGGCAGAGGAGTTGTCCATTGACACACTTCCTCATTTTATCATCAGCGACCGCCACAGGAAGAATCAACTCTGAAACGTCAGGGTTTTCTTCGTTCGAAAGTTCGAACAATTGACTTATATCACGTCTTTATCTCTTGTTGGGAAGTTTGTTCTCTGTTGTAGGTGCTTGGATTGGAAGAAGCCAAGCATTTGAGCAAACCTTCAGTAAATTCCCAATTCAAGTTGGAGATGGTATAAACCTTTGGTACTCTACCTTTTCATTTTCCGGGTCAAATTTCCATCGTGACCATTGTGACTGGGCCACACAACTTACCAAACAAACAGATTCTACAAGTCCGACTTTCGACACATACAGTCCACCCTCAGGATACATCATCTGTCAGTCTGTTTCTGTATATTGCCTCATAAAGATTTGTTGAGGCAAACAATATTAGCAGTTTCTGAGCACAGGCTCGAACATTTTCCTACTGGTCAGGCACTGTAGTCCAGACTTAACAATGAGCAATCAAACTTTAACAAAAAATTTCATTTAGCCGATTTCCACTGGGCTACTGGGTCACTGAGTAGAGCTTGGTGGGCCGCAGTTTGAGTACGAAGGGTATAAACTATGTCACCAAGCTTAACTGATGAGAACGACCTGGTATCGACCCACTACACCAATGTCAATACTTCCCTGGTGGATTGTGTCATTCTAGTAATTTTCAGTAACAGAAAAGGCTATCTGTAAAGACTGTAACTTGGCAAAAATTGATCACGACGGGCATTTTCGAACTTAGTACACAAAATGTACAACACTAATGCAAAAACGAGGCGATTTTTATTCTCCCACAGGAATAGGAATTCTTTTCAACTTTTGCAACAGGAATATCAAATAAGTATAAATAATTATTGTAATTTAGAAGTTTACAACTAAAGTTGTACCATTCCACAAAATGACTATACTTTCTATCGACTTTTTCGAAGTTTGTAATGTAGACCTACTTTTATCGTTATGTAAAACAACAAAAAATGGAGTATTGTACTGTATATGTATACATTCTTTACGTTTAATACTTTGGAATATCGTAGCAGATATGCCATTATTACTGTCAAATCCGCTTCGTTCTGGAACCTTTTTGGTGCAGGCAACACATTCCAGTGTTATTTAGGTCATGCGATTGTCATTTTGTTTTTCCTCCCAGTTGTTACTGTTTTTATTCCAGTGTTTCCCAACCGATATTGGGCCATGGTCCACCTAGGCATTTCTAAATCCGGGTGCGCCCTTCGTGATGTTTAAATTTTTGTTATCCATACGGTTATTCAACTGAAGCGCTTAAATTACCCAGAGTCTTTGGTGTAGTTAGCTGAAGGGTGCACGTCTACTAAAATATTGTCATGACTCACCGGTGGGTCCTTCGGGAATGATGGGTTTACTCTCCGAGTATAGTTAAATTAATATAGGCAGACTCGATGAAAAGTTTAAGGTTGTAAATGGATGAATGATGAGTTAGGAAATCTGTTTGCTTTGTTATAACTTGGTATACTTAAGAATAGTACCGATACTCGGACTTAATACAATATAAAGGTCAATATATAATAGTATAAATCAAGGAAGTTAAGTAGGGTAGTGGTTAAGTGACAGACTGAGTAGTTATAATTGAATTCAAATCCTCCTCCTGTATCCTATTAAACCCAAAAAGGGTGCGAAACGAGATTGATACTCAACTATATCTATAATACAATAGTATAAAATGTATCTTGCAATAAAGAAAAAAATTATCAAAGGTTATCATACTTCAATTAGGTTATTGTTCTCCTTTTATAAAATACTATTCTAACCCATTTTCAGTTCCCAATCCGGTCCTGTTGAAAAATCTATTAAGATAATTTTAGTCCGCCATATTTCAAAAACCAATTACAAAAATTAATTTTCTACAATCTGGTTGAGAGGAACGAAAATCTCAAAACGATATTACTAACATCTTATCTTCCTTTTAATTCCCTTTCAGGTAACAGTTAAATCCCGACGCACAAAATTAAATGTTTGAGTCAAATAAATTTTTTTTATATTCACAGTCATCAACTGGGATTTGTTCAGATCGATGTGACCAACATCTTTTAAGAAAATTAGTCGAGAGAAAGAGGATAGGGATTCGTTCGTCTGTCGCTTCCAGACGTCATCATCGCTGATTTATTTAAGGAAACTTTATTAAAAGATTTTGCGTGATCGCTGAGGTGTATATGTGTGATTAACACCCACCCACATGTTAAACAAATATAATCTCGCGTTCGATAGTATATTGATACTCACCAATGAAATTCCGAATCTCCAACTGATCAGATGAAATCAGTTCCAGGAGGTGGAGGAGGAGTAGGTTGTGGTTTCCTGGCTACACCAACCACAAAAATCATCCAAGGAATTGTGTCACGGCATCTGTTTCCTTGTTATCGTTTCTAAGTAAACGATTTCTTGATGTTCGAACATGTCATTTTTGACAACAAAACCTTATTCTCAGTGAAAGGATTTCCGGATGATGTTTGATAGATGAACGGAAATTTATGACACACACTTTAACCTGTTGTATCGTCGATGGGAATGAAATCGGAGTAAACCGTTCGAAGGATTGTTAACAACTGGGGACAGTGAGAGGTGGATTGGGTGAACACAACAACGTCCGAAAAATAGAGGAAATTGTATAACATTTATAAATAAAAGAACGGAACCAAAACTGAAAATCTTAAAGCCGACGATGACGACGGAAAAAACGTGTCGAACCGACGACGAGATGTTCATAACTGGAATTACTAGCGTCGACTCTGCGACGCAAGAAGCGCGCATCTAAAATAGCCATGCCTTCCGCCCTGAAAAAAAGAGAAAAAAGAAAAAAATTTCTCTGTTGGGCTTTCCACGGTTTAGTTTCATGCAGTTTGCCGGATTGTCAAACAATAATTTTATTTTTACTACCGTCTTCCTCTCACTCTTTCTAAACTGTTGTCCTCATTTTGTGTGCCCTCCCTCCCTCCCAACAGAGAAAACCGTCGTTTTCTCCATTTTCTTCTCTCTCTCGCTTTCTTTCTTTTTTTTTCGTTGAGAAATATTTTGAAATATGGAAACTGTCCCGAGTGAAATACTATACAGCAACAACAACAGGTTGAACCCGGAAATATCTTGGAAGATTAACAGCTTCCTGTCGTTTTTTCATTCGAGACATTTTTAGGCTTTTCATTTTACAATTAATTACACCTAAATGTGGATGTAATTTTTTATTCTGATAACAGTTACCCTGGAGACAGAAGTATCGAACAATGGAGCTTCTATTCTTCTCTCGAATGTCGACTGTTTTGTTTGTTTCCGATGCTTTGTCATCTTAAGGAAAACACCTCGGAGATCTCTAAATAAACTGCGCAATAACTGTAACGATTAATAAGAATCTCCGATGAGGGTTATGCAAACCACACACCAATTTCAATTTTAAAAATTTCATGTCACCGAAATAAATCAAGTTTTCTCATCAAACTGTGCAATATTTATGAAAGGAATTTCTTACCAATATCTTGAATCAATTTAAGGAATTGAGTTTTTGGTAAATGTATACATTTTATGATTATACAATTTTTACACCCAGAACACTTATAAGGAATTTAAAGTGACATGAGTAAATCAAGTTTCCTCATACAACTGTGCAATATTTATGAAATCAATTCCTTTTCAAAACCTTGAATCATTTTGGAGATTTAGTTTTGATAGTAGAATTATGAATTTTTCAGTAAATTTCATAAATAATGCACAGCTTAAAAAGAAGTCTTACGTTTTCGTTAAACCAGAGGCCGGCAAAGTGTGGCTCCCGAGCCACATGGGACTCTTTTACTCTTTGGCTGTGGCTCTTCCTCAAAATGTTTATCACAGGCCCGAAGTATTATCTATTAACTATATATTATCTTCATATAAGTATGATGCCAAGTTTTATTTTATATATTTAAGGACACATAGTCATTAAAGATGTGGGCGGCTAGCAACATTTAAAAGATTTAATTGTTCATGGAAGTGTGCACTATTTATGAAATTAATTCTACCTTTATATTATGTACTTATAGAAACTAATAATGTATAGTATTAATGAAATTTTATTTTGTCACGGAAGTGTGTTTCGGTGACGCTTACTATGGTGAGTAATTCACTTCAAAAGTAATGCACACTTTGATGTAGGATTCATTATATAAACAATGTACATTTCAGTTCAGAATTTATTTCATAAATACTTTAAGCCAAGATATACAGTATTTAGTAAAGGTAAGCTCGAGTGTACTCTTAGCACTAATTATAAAAAGGCTCAGCAAAGCTTGTCTCTACAGGAGAGCTTTAGAAATGGCTCTTTGAACAAATTTCAATTTTGTGTGGTTTGAGACTCGGCTCTTTTGGATGACGAGTTTGCCGACCACTGCGTCAAACCATTTAATGTGGCATGAATAAAGAGAGTTCTCATACTAAACTGTGCAGTATTTTTGAAATGAATTTCCCATAAAAATGAGCAAAGTTATGCAGTAAATTGCCAAGGAAACTGTTCAATATTTCGAAAAGTGTATATTTGCTGAGAAGCACCTCACAATTTATGAATTATACAAATATATTTGTGAAATTTTCAAGGATTTTAAATCGAAGGCCTTGATTTAAAATTTTTTTTTAAAGCACTAAAAACGAAAGAAAAAAAGATTTAAAAGCTTCGTATAAATTTATATAAAACTCTAACTTCTCTCATATGTATAAGAAACAGGAGCTGTAAAATTCGAAGGCGATTCTATCAAGTCAGGTGTATTGGATTTCGAACTCATGTTTTGTTGTGCGAGGGAAATAGAATTTCACTTTTATTTCTTTCAGTCATTTTCCAGAAATTTCTATTTTCTGATTGAATGTAACAACACGTAAAGTTTTTGACAATGGAGGACCCCCTCCCCTCCCGCAATGTCAAATATCTCAAGATTTCATCACATTCAAAATAAAATTTTTAAGAAATAAACAAAAATCAATAAAAGCAATAAAAAAATAATTTTTTATGGTATTTGAGAAACTTCATCTCTGAGATCGGCTTTTGAAGAAGAATAGGAAATAAAAATTCTTTTTATTTAGGCCTATTTTAGGCTATTTCTTTTTATTTAACAGTTATACTTGGTACTCAAATTACGGCTCCCGGGCCACTTACGGCCCACCAAGCTCTACTGAGTGGTTCAATGACCAGTGAAAACCGATTGACGGAAAGTTTGTAAAAGGTCGATTGCTCATTGTTAAGTCTGAACTATAGTGCCTGACTAGTACGAAAATGTTCGGACTCAGAAACTGCTAACATTGTTTGCGTGAACACATCTTTATGAAGCAATATACAGAAAATACATACCGAAACAGACTGACAGATTTACATGAGGGTGGACTGTACGCGTTGAAAGCCGGACTAGCGAAATCTTTTCTTTTTTTGGTAAGTCGTGTGGCCCAGTCACAATGGTCACGATGAAAATTTGGCCAAGAAAAATTTTGGAAAGAAAAGCTTGAGTACCAAGGAATTGATGAGAGAGAAAAACCTAATATACGTGTTGCTGAAACAAATACAAAATTCCGTAGGAGAGTATAACTTTTCCAACAAACTCCTTCTCCTGTGGGAAATCTGCGGTGTGGTAGTAGTCAAAACGCCTGACGGGAGTTTTGCTCGTGACTTCGAACTCTATATATCTACAGAAAATTTGAATAATATAGTGTATATACTGTATAACAAAATCTTATTTACAGGCGGGTTCGCTTTGTTAGAGGTCACAGAAACACTAATTAATTAACTAATTAATATCAACAGTTATACTTAATACTCAATTAGCACTTAAAACAATATAAAAATACAAACTTATACAAGAAAAAACTGACAGTTCTTAAACTTGAACTTGCATACGGTGGTCCGTATACGGACCACCAAATTATTTTTACGACCTGCGAGTACATTTTACAATAAATAAATTTATGTTACTAAATTTTTATTATTGCTCTTTATACTAACTTACAATTACACCCCAAACTTCTCAATAATATATTACGAATATTTCAAAGCTTTATCTTTGGTATAAGTAAAATATATTTTTAATTAACATAAACTGATTTTTTATTTATTAACCTCATTGGCTCCTGAAATGTTTGGTGAAGAAAATATGGCCCGCGGACATAAGTTGAACAGCACTCTGTTACAGTAATAGCAGCCAAAATAACATGCACTTCCATGATCACACCTGTAACCTAAGTTCTACACCTGACATACAAATAACTAGTTTAAAAAATATATAAGTAGACAAAATATCTATACAATCAAATAAATAGGCATGTATACACGCACACCACTTGGGCTTCAAGAAACAAACCAATTCAAAGAGAAATAGTAACAATAATAACAAACAAGATCAACTCGAAAACAACGAACTGAACTCTTCAGACAGAGAAACATACGAACAAAAAATACTGATAATTAATACTTATACTTAAGAATTATAACACTTGAGGGAAAGGCTAAAAAGTTATTCCATTCATTGTGACTTTTGAGAGACAAATTATAGAAAACTTTTACCTATTATGTCCCTCTCTCATAACAAATTCCAGTTGCTATACAAATATAGTATATGATACACATTGTCCATTTCTCTCAAATTATATACATCCAGTTATACTTAGGAATGAAAAACAGTACTAAAACTTATACTCAACAATCTCCTAATCTTATGCACCATTTTTTTTTTACAAAATGCAACCTCCTTTTATAATATTTATACTTGATTGGCAAGAAGGAACCTATTTAAGGTACCCACTACATTTTTGAGTCTACAACAATCTGAAAAACGGTCCAAAATCTACAAGAAAGTTGTCAGCTGTCTTTTGTTGTCAAGCCGAATGATTTTAATTGAAAATCAAATTGGTCAGTCTAACTGGAAAGTCTTGTAATCGGTTTAAATTAAATTATATTTTGAAACGGATCCGTTTACAGTGAATCGGTCGAATATTTTATTTTTGGTCCACCGTCCAAAAAGGGTTGCCGACCCCTGGATTAAAAGATAAAAATATCTTTCTAGAATATTCTCTCGTTTATATCAAACGACTTGACAGAGCCCGCTCCTGGTGTTGAACTGAACTATGTTTGTTAGAAAGTCGATAGATGACGCCAAGTCTACGTTCCTGCACTTGGAACATTTTATTTTTCTTACAAGTTAAACCTTTCTACGTAATCCCTGACGCACTCTATGGGTTTATTACAAACCGCGTAAAAAAAGTCAAAACGATCGGCTAATTTCTCCACTGAGAGAACACAGTAAAGAAAAGCATCGAAGAATTTTTTCATTAAGCGAACACAGTAAACGCCCTCAGAAAATACTTTATTGTGTCTTCTCTGTGAAAAAATCCGTCGATTCTTCTGACTTTTTTTACGCGGTTTGTAATAAACCCACAGAAAAAATGTTTAGTTTCTGCAGATAATATCCGCAAAAGTTTGTGTAATAACTTAAACCCGTCGTATGTCCACTCTCAACCACCAAAGCTTTCGTATAAGTATAAATTATAATTTTTACATAAATCATTATATTAAAAATATTGTCTTAAAGAATATATATAAAGATGTAGAAATTATACCTATTATATATCAACACATCTAAGGATATCTGTTCTTAAATTACTGACATGAGCGAAGTGAGGCCTAGGCCAGTGGTCGACAAACTCGTCATCCAAAAGAGCCAAACATAAACCATACAAGTTTAAAATTTATTCAAAAACCCATTTTATACATATATACTTTTATAACTTATTTAAAAGCCATTTTTGTAAGCTTTGGTGTAAAGATACGCTTTGCTAAGACATTAAAAAATAATAATCAGGGTTAAAAGTAGACTCTAGAGCTTGCTTTTACTATATACTGTATATCTTGTCTCATCAAACGATACAGAGGTATCTACGGTATACAGATAATGTTCAGTTATAAATAATGTTTCGAGCTTGTATTAGCTTCTTCATGGAAAGCATGGAAAACTAAGCATTTTCGTGGAAAAGCCACATGTGTCTTGGAAACCGCACTTTGCCGACCTCTGGCCTATACAACCTAGGCACGAGCCTTGGACCCCAAACCTTTGGGGCCGAAAAATAGGTCCGGAAGTACAATATCGCCAGAGACCGCTTTAGTCTTAGTCCGCCAATTCTAACTGGCCTTTGTAAACTAAATACTTAGCCTAAAGCCCTGTGTTGGGGTTGTATAGCCACAAATTGTAGTGTTGTCACTACAAGTCACAACTCGCCTAATTTCAGTGATGTTAGGAGTTTACTCCGATTTATTACCAGACTTGTGAAGCAACCCTTCGATTTGGGGCCCCAAAAATAAATTTCGTTTGAACTATCAAACTATTTCACTCCAACGTCTAAACACCACAGCCTACACGGGCGAAATCTTCCTAAATAAATCTTAATAAAACATATATCTAATGATAATATATTAATATAAAGATAGAGAAATTGATAAATTTTGTTTTTACGTCATATTCTTGCAAATTATACGATAATATTCGTTTAACAAATATTACTGCCAATATAAATTCAAACAAAATCACAAAGCAGAGATAACCTACAAGCATAAGTATACCACTGAAAACTTCTATTACCAGTGTCTTGTTTGTAGGACAAATTAAAAACCGAAAGAGTAAATACTTAGACAATTTTGTTTTGTATAAAAAAATGTGTCATTCAGCGCTCGAATGACATATCTTCCGCGTGAATGCAGGCGAAAATTCATAAAAGCCGATGTGCGTTGAGATGATAAAAATATGAAAAAGCGAGAATCTGCGAATAATCAATGCCAAGGTCGACTGGTTTCCTTTCTTCTTTAAACTCTTTTAAGCAACGCCGTATTTGTCACTCTTTGTGTTTTCGGGAAAACTTGTTCTGACTCGGACAGTCCTCATGAATTCATGTAAGAACTAAAACTAAATTATAAGCACGTCTCAAACTAAAACTAAACTAGTCTCAGTGATTAATCACCAACATGTACACATACCAAGGTGCAGTTCAAATAGTCGAACATGCGCTAAAAAATATTTGCATAAGAACACGGATGAGATAATTATGGGAGGACAGGTCAGCGGGGGATGTTAAACTCGATGCAAAAACCATAAAATATAAGTTGGAGGTATAAAATATACAATTTTGATTATGGTTTTGGCATGATTTTGTGACCCATCTTGGAAACAAAAATTTAAAGTTCAAGGTAAACAGATTAAGCCAGACGTTGACATAACGGGTAACAAATAACGAAAATACCTTTAAAGATGGACATTTTGATGGTTTATACAGTATATAAGATCCTGGGTAAGGATGCAGTCTATGAATAAATCCCAGTGCACATGTACAGGTGGGAAAGAATATTCGTGAATCCTTTGCTGCTGTTGATGAGCGTTGACTTGGAACAAACATGAAGTAGAAGATGATAGAGAACCTATATATAGTGTTCTATTTATACATTTATTTATTCATACCTCGCTGAATTATTGACCACCGAACGATTACGATTCTGGGGTGCATTAACTCCATGAATGTTACTGAAGTGGTTCCTCAGCAGATCGAGCAAAGCGACACTACCAACAAATGCATTTACTGTTGATTCTTAATTTCATTGTTCACCCCCTGAGTGATAAGAGATAAAAATCGACTGTTCTAATAATAAATATATAATATAATAGAAAAATAATATAAATTCTGTACGTTACAGGTAACGTAACGTTGTAATAAAAGTGATAAATCGATAGAATATATATAATTTTCGGAGATTATTCATAATCACCAACTAAGCTTGGTAAATGTTACACACTACCAAGTATTTATCATATTTACCGGTAGTTTATATAATTCCAAGACTGTGATGGGGAATTTAATCGATGTTGGCTCAGATTTATGGCTCCTGGCATAATTCATGTATTCGCCGATTCTAGTTGGAAGGCTCGTTCACTGTTACTGACTTGGATTGTCTGACTTATGTCAGAAAAGTGACACAAGCCAAGCATGTCAGCAAACTTTTATTAAATCTCCCATTGCGACTTCATAAACTAGCCGGTAAATGTGATAAGTATTCATTAATGTGTCACATTTATCAAATTTAGTGGTGAATATATTAGGTGAATGATCGCCGGGAATTATATATATATTCGTTCGATTTATCATTTTTACCGTAACATATGAAGGACATTATTTTCCGGTTCACATAATAGTTACAGTAGGTTGATCAAACCTGTGTGTCTAGGATAGGGTAACCTAAATAAGATGCACACTGTATCATGTTCACAGTAGTTCAGTGAACGGGTTAGTGTAGTTTTAAACAGTGACAGTGTAAGCCTCGTTAAACTATGCACGCAGTATTATGTCCCAGAGTGTAAGATGTCCCAAATTTAACGCAAATTTTGAATTTGCCGCCATTTTTGCAGGTAAATTGTTGGCGGCGCTGAAAAAGACTTAGAGCCTTCATTCTTGAGTAAGAATGAAAGTTTTATATTATCGTAAATCACTGAATCGTACAACGTCTCATTTTTACTGCCCCTAAACTCTCAGCTGTCAAATTTTTCTTTTTTCAGGGCTACCAACAACTTATACCCAAAATGGCGGTAAATTCAAATCTTGCGTTAATTCTGAGTCACCCTATATTTGAATTTCTTTTGTAAAAATCGTATAGAGTGATTGAATAAATATTTTTCCATTTGATACGGGTTACTCCCCATCTTCCTCCTAATGCTGACAGTTTTGTCAGCAACATTACCTTCGGCTCATCCTCTCCTGCACTTGACACACCATCAAGCAACACCAATTTTTCATTTTTATCAAACCAATTAAATCTCTGAACTCTCGCTTACTCGATGACATAACTCAAATCTCCGTGAGGTTTATGTAATAAATTTCGAACGAGAGGAAATAAAAACATCAAATATAGCGCAGCTCGCTATAGAACTTTTTGTTTCGTTTTGAATTCAGGCCAGAGGAAAAAAAGAAGTAAAAATTGAAACGAGACTGCTTGAGAAAATTGGCAATAAAATCAAGGACACAGATGATGAAATATCGCAGCCATGAAATTGCTTTAGAGTTCACTCGTTGTACTTCTCTCTCAGCTTTTGCGCTATAAATTCACAAAACTTCGATAATTAAACAATGTAACGACGCTTCATGCGTGATTTTGTATTTGGTCATCCGCACCTCTCCATCTCTTCTAAAAAAGAATTTATGAGGAGGTTGTGGAGGAGGTAACTTCAAACTACTGTTAGTGGGAGGAGTGTTGACGATATTTCTGGCACGTTTTTGAATAAAGTTCCGAGGAGACTAACAGGAAAGGAAACTTCCACTTTCCAATTGAATATTTATGATTTCCTTTTTCCGACTATTCGGGTTTTTCGAGAAAAATTCCAGTCAAGTCATGGCCCATCGAGTGTTTTCATTTTTTATCTTCGGAAAGGAGGAGGCTACAATTGTAGTTGTCCACTCGACCAAAAGTCCGGAGAATCTTTGTTCGAAGGAAAATTCAAGGTCACCTCACAATAATATTGGAAATTAATTTTGGCGCAAAAGCTTTATGATAAAAAAATCTATTTAAGATACGAACCTGACCTCGACATTGATCATCGTTTTTTATAAACGCGCTTCCGGTTTATCAGGCTCCGGTTACCTGCAAAGACCGGTTGTTATGTAACATTTTTAACAAGACTCTTCTTACTTTAGTTAAAATGGGTTTTCAAAATTTTTCGCTTCGTTTCTCTCTTTCTATAAAAGTATAATTTTTATTTTAGTATATTTTAAGTGGTCAGTCTTTATTGTTATTTGGCTCTACAGGATATTCCGAGGCCTTCGTAATCACGGCTGTCTACCAATCCCGGTCCATCTACGGATTCCCAGTGTTTTCACGTCCTCCTCCACCTCTTCTTCGGTCTAGCGAGTCGTAAATCTTCCTGAGGATTTTCCTCTCCCATCGGTCCAGCAGCTGTTCCCTGGGTTGTTAGGGTTCACGCTTCGCTGCCATTCATGACTTCGAGAAACTTAAAATGGAAAGATAAAAAATTTCAGAAAGGAAAAGAAGTCGTCAATTGTGTTGTTGTTAGTATTGATTAGTACGTGTTTCGCATGTGTTAGCACTATTTTCGTTTCTTCTCAATGCAGCGTGGATCTAAAACAGTTTTCCTATTTTGAACTAAACTAGGTCAGTGAAGTTATTCTTACACTATACTGATAGTTGTCTCATTGGCATAATATTGGTGTTCTGTGATGTTTCAAGACAAATTTTTGGGAGACGTTTCGACCTCAATAAGATTGGTCTAGACTTAAAGAATTTTTTTAATGGAATGTATTCTCCAAAAAATGTGCAGTATATATGAAATGAATTATGGTGTAGTGGCCAGACTAAGGAGTTATAGTAGCGAGACCAAACCTTTCTCCCGCATCTTGTTATACCCAAAAGGCTGAAAACGATTCAAACTCAAATACAGCTATAAGAATGATTTTCCATATAAGTGTTCAGTATTTATGAAATGGCTAGGAGATCTATGATGTAGTGGTCAAAGTCCCTGACTATAAAAGTTATGGTCGCGTGTTGGAATCCTCTCCGACATCCTGTTACACCCAATAGTGGAAAGCGGAATTAAAACCCAAACTAACAAACTTCATCTATAAAATGGATTCTTCGAAAAATTGTGCACTATTTATGAAATAGACTGTCAAAGGAATTTCCTAATAAATATTTAAAGTCGTGTTCTATATTTATAAAATAATAGTATAAATAAATGTGCAATTTTTATGAAACGAAATCTCTACCAAAACACACAAAACAAATACTCAATGAAGTGTACAACGTTTACGAAATAAATTCTAACCACCAGAGACACTAACTATACATCCAAAGTGATATTTTCACAGATTTTATTATCAATGTTAGTGGTGTTATTCCTTTAACTGTTACACCCATAACTTTAAATTTCTGAGTAAAAAAGTTGTTTCTTAGTTTGGTCAGAAGTTTTGCTTATTCCTTAGCTAGAAGCATTCTTAGTAGAAAGAAGTTTGATGTCAGGTGGGAACCACTTAAATAGTATTTCAAACTATCTTAGAGAATTCATTTCATAAATATTGCACAATTTAGGGATTTATTTTATAAGTAATATCTTGGCGTCGGCACCGAACTTCCTTCCACTGAGGATGCTTTTATGAGGTGGAGGACCAAACGTCTGAACAAGGTAACAGAAAATATTGTTACTGTCCCAAAAATTTGAGCGAGCCAAAGATTATTAACACCACTAATACGCTGAAACTAATTAATAATTAATAAATAAATAAGTAAAGAGAATTCCCTTGAGAAATCAAAGAAACATTTCAAATAGCTAATCAATAAACAGTGTAAGAAATTTATTTTGTTAGTTCCGAGTACACAAGTCGAAATGGCGGACAGTTAATAGAAATTGAAAAGGACATAACAAAAAGAAATGTTTTTGACAAACCTAATTATGGAATATTAGTTTAATAGTTAGTAATAAATACAAAAATTATAAAACTGACCATGACCTGATAACAAAGAGTATTTTGTGGATAAATTATTTGAGAAACTCTTCACATGACATATCCTCTTTGTCTGTCTTTCTCTCCCCTCTCCCGCTTAAACGTTTATGTGACTTGAGGTTGAATCTGTATTTTGATTGTCTTCCGGAAAACCTTAGATAACAGCAAGACATAATTCTCTGTCATTCATACAATTATTTATTATCTTTTAGTTAGCTGTCACCTGTCTTCAAGTTCGAGGTGGCCGATCAGGGATGGCCAAAATTTTGTTGATGGGCGAGTTGGAATAACTCGAAAACTTCTTATACCTTCTTGCGTCTGTGCCTAAGTGTTGTATTTGTTCTTGGAGTTCGAGTATATATCTGTCTGTGTGTTTCTTATCGCAGATCTAGCCTCTTACACTTTGTGGCTATGATATGGGACCTGAGCCAAAGTTGAAGGTAAACCAACTTCAAGCTTTTTTCATGTTTCTGTGTGTTGGTGCTTTGTATATTAAATATATTTAGAGTTATATTAAAAACCTCAATGCGTCAAAGTGTCACTACGCCATAAACGTTTGGCGAATACGCCATAGTTTGACCACCTCTGCGGTAAATAGTTAGTCTAACTTTAAAATAGTTTTTTATCAAGGGAGGAGACTAGTGCCTCAACCCCAGAAATGGGATAAGCGATATTATGGAATTCGATCAGGAGGAGAGGGTAGTAGCGCAGAATAGTGGAGAGCCAAATAATAATAACAACTGACACAAGGAAAAGAAAAAAAAGACAAGACCGCCGTGGTTCCTAGAGACAAAAAAGATGTTAAGAAACTGGGAATCAGAGAAGAACAAACTAGAGCCCCAAGGGTTCCTGCCAAAAACCAGGCTGAAGACGAGTAAAGAGTGGTCCGAGAAGAGCTCACAGGAACAAGATGACGGAGTATTGAAGAAAGTAATGTTGACATTGTGGTCCAAAAAGATGGCAAATACGGCAAAGTGGTGATTTCAATCCTGGTTTTCACCTTTTTGGGTATAACAGGATGCGAGAGGAGGATTCAAACTGACGATCATTGCGTCCAAGTCAGGAACTGTAACCACTACTCTACTCCCTCCATCCCATACAGCAAAATAAGTAACGAATAAGATGTGACATAGATATAGTATAAGAATTTAGGAAGAGTGAAGTAAGAGAAAGGAAAATACGAGAACAATCACTTGTACAGAAAACAGATTTTTTATCTCTCTATGTCAGTAGATTGTCTTTTTCGCTTTCATTCATTCTTTGTTGTCGTGTTCCATTACATTTCAATACGACTGTGGTGATAGTTATCCTTTCATCTGGTTCAAGTTTATACCTGAATATTTCTTCCGGTTTTATTAGCTAATATTATAAGTATGTGTGATTCAAATTAATTATTCGTGCTCAATATTGTTATCATAATACCGTTCACTTGGAGACCCGTTTGTAGGAGCGAGTTGAAATTTGGGTGATTAAAAAAGTCAGCTACCTTATGATAAGGACTACTGCTGACTGAACCAATGATGTGAGAGCCTCGATTAGGAATTTTTTGGTGATAAGATAATGGAGAATTGAGGAAAAGCAATGTATTCATCACGGATGGGCAAATTTTCTGTATATAATATCTATTTTTATCTTAAACGTGTTGTGATCGACTTTTTATAGGTGTAGTCTAAGGGAGAAGAAGGTATGCAATGCATACTATGTTTGTATAAGGTGCAAGTTCCTACGCTAACTACCACCGTGCCTGTCTTCTTTATTACTTCTACAGTTGTACTATTGTATCGTCATTTTTACTCATACTACTCGCTTTCTGTGATTTTGTTCTAGTCTTCTTCGTTTCTGTTTGTCAATTCATACTATTCCCACAGTGCTTGTCATTGCCTCTCTTTCTTACCCTTATCAACTTCAATCTGTTCTTCCGAATAAATTGACAACTACTTACTGTATCTGTACCTGAAATTAAACAGTCGTTAGTTTGTGTTTTATTTTTAATCAATTCTTAGTAGAAAGAGGATTGCCCCCCCAATTTTATATTTTATGAGTAAAAACAATTCCTACCCAGGGGCTACTACTACCTACTACTACCTATCCTATCCCATCTCCTCTGAAATTTGATTTACTTATTACTTGAAGATGGAAGACAGTTGTCAGTCTCACAATCCCCTAAATTTATAGATTAATCCAGTTATAATATTGTTGCAGATGTCGCGGTCGTTCTGTATGATTTTGAACTGTATACACTAAATTTTTTACACTGTTTTAGGGCTCATAGATATTATTTAAGAGATAAATAAATTTTTATGTATCGTTAATAATTCAAAAATTAATACAAATCGACTTTCAGCTATTTTTAGTTAAAAAATTGGATTTTGGCGTGAGTCGAATTGGCTCAATTTAGATAAAAATTGTGTGAGGGACCATGTTAGACTGTTGAATGCTCCAAAAGCTACCTCTTTAAAAAGGAATATTGAGATGAGAGGAGAAGAGCAAAGTATAAAAACACTCATAAACGATTAGGTTAGTGTGGTGGGAAAATGCAAAAGGAAGTTTTAAGGACCGATGAACGAGGAAAGCATTTTACAGAGGAGATTTGCATCCAAGGACATCCGTCTACTCAGCTTATTAATGTAGTTCCTATTGTAGTAGGAAACCAGTACACCGCGTGTCTTTGAGGACTTGACCAATCCCGCTTTCCAGTGTGTTGTGGTATGTTCTCGTTTTTCTTCTTCTTTAATAAGTTCTTTTCCTTTTTATTTATTTATTTATTTATTGCTCTATAAAATTTTTATGAAATGGTGTTTTCACGAATTCATTAACGCGTTTTAGTGTCTTTTGTTTTGTTGAATTATTAGATTTGTAGATAGATGTAGTGAAGAGATAAAATTTGAAGGGTAATAATCGAGTCCCTTTCTTCTCAGTTTTGTTTGAGCTTGTTTGGAGCGTAACAGAAAGCTTTTATATTGTTATAATATATTATTAGTTTGTGAATCCAAAACTTATTTCCGTGATAGCTGTATTTCACGATTTTTTGGAGACTTGTACACTGCTTCGTTCCGTTGTACTGTTTTTGGATTTTGTCTTTAGCTTAGAAGCCGACAAATAGTGGTTATGTAACAGTTAGTGACTAAAAAAGAAATTTTTGTTTATTTATTAAGCTCATTCGGTGATATTTATAAATTTATAATTAGTCGGAGTCCTGGTGTGATGGTCAAAGTGCTCGACTATGGGAGTTATAGTCGTGAGTTCGAATCCTCCTCCCGTGTACTGTTAAACCCAAGAATGTAAAACAGGATTAAAACACAAAATTATAATTTGGTATATACTGTCAAAATATAAAAAAATCGTAACCTAACCCAGGAAAGCGTTTTCAGTTTTGTAATCGCACAAAACACCCGCGTAAAAAAAGTGATCCGATTATAGTTAAGTAATTAAAAGCAAATTTTTAAAATAAGTGTGCATTATTTATGAAATTAACTTTGATTTTTATATTTATAAAATAATACTACGTTATGCCTCTAATTTTTGTGTAAACAAGACCTAATTTACGTATATATCACACTAATGCAATTCATCAGTCTATAAATTATGTCACTCATCCGCGAAATTCAGAATCACGAAGTAGTAATCCGCACTATCTAAAAAAGGTGACCGACCGTTGAGGTAACGCTTAATTAGCACTTAATTAATTTAACAAGGTTTTTGATCCTGAGGTGAGTCTTGAGATTTTCTGACGGCTCTTGGTGCTAACAATTTCTTTCGACTTGAGCAGGATAACAGTAACCTTTCGCGGGAGGTGTGTGGTGTAGTGGCTAAGTGCCAGACTAAGAAGTTATAGTCGCGAGTTCCTGTCGTATTCTGGTATTCCCTAAAAGGGTCGACAACGGGATTAAAACTCAAGTATAAGTATAACTATAACTTTATTAACATTTTTTAACCTTTAATTAGTTTTATTTTTACTTTTGTTTTCTATTTCCTACCATCCATTCAATTTATTTTATACTTTGGCGAGTAGTTGGTCTATGTCACTGCTGAAAATAAAATTTTATATAAATTTTCACGATTACTAAAGCTGTACTTATACTTATCAGTGATTAACCACTAAGTAGTAGAGATAAGCTTTGGGTTTTGATTTTACAAAGTTTGAGCTTTTCATTCTTGAGTATAACAAGATACGAGAGGAGAATTTGAATTCGCGACTCCTATAGTCGAGCATTTTAACCAGTACACCACAGGCCTTCCGCGATTTGTAAGCGAGACAGACTCTCTTTATATGTTTTAGCGCTAATTTTCGGTCTATGGATGACGCCACTGAATATATAAGAGAAGCTTATCTTACTCAGATGTTTTGTCACACCGGATTTGAACTTGAGACTATAGTTTCTTAATCAGCACTTAAACACTACAACACAGACCTTTGACACTTTTTCATAAATAGTGCACACTTCTGGGTAGTCATTTCATAAATAAATTTTTTGGGTCTTCCCGCTGAGAATGTGTGCGAGGGCGAAACATCTGAGAGACGTAAGCCCAAATTATCTTACCAACTCAAAAATTTGAAATCGATTATCTTAGAAAGCATTTATAATATGGCTGTGGGATAGAAACCAAACTTCCACCGAGGATGAAATGAGTAGCAGCGAAGAAAGTAAAGACTTGTGGTCCATTCCCAAAATAAACTTCAGCATCCAAACGAACATCATAGCCAACACTGATGGTAAAAAAATCGCAAAAATCTCAAAACTCACCCTGGAATACATTCACCCCAATGTTTAGCGAAGCCATTGACCCAATTTGAGAATCTCCATAAAATCCAGCAAATTTATCCAGGCATCTAACAAATTACGGTTCATTAAGTGCAATTAGTTTATGGATTCGAGGTTTCCTTTTTAACGATCACATCTCTCAGAGATAATAACTTCCAAAAGAAACCACAAAAGATGGCGGATTAAAGAGAACTTACGTAACCATAGCCAACTTCAAGCGTCATAAAGTTGTCTTAATTATTAATCATATTCCGTACCAGGGGTTGGCAATTCTTACTGGTGGGTGGGCCATTTCCCGGATGAAAAATTTCTTTTAACGGGATCTACAGTCTTATGTATCGTAATTTAGTTTATATGTAAGCTTCTATTTGAATAATTTTAAAGTTAAAGTATAAGTTCACCACTGGGTATAACAGAATGCAGGAGGATGTAGAACTTTAATTGCGCTTTGACCTTTCAACCGTTATAGAGCCTTTCTTTTAGTTTTTAAAATGCAGATATTTATGAAATAGTTATAGTATAGTTATAGTTAACAAATTATTTCGACAAACCTCCTCTTTCTAATTAGAGAGAACAATAAATACAGAAGAAAGCGCAACATCCCTTTTTGGGTATAACAGGACACGGGAGGAGGATTTCAACTCGCGCCTATAACTTCTTAGTCTGGTACTTAACCACTACACCACAGCCCTCCCTCAAATTACTTATAAAATAAGAAATCCTTAAAGGTGTGCATTATTTTTGAAATAAGTTTAATCTCGATCCGGTTTTTACCTTTTGGATACAACAAAATTTGAGATGAAGCTCTAAGTCTCAACTACACCACCAGTCAGTCGCTTTGACTACCCAACCATACCTCTCTATTTCCGGTTTTAAAAATGAGAACTCCTTAGAAGTGTGCAATATTTTTGAAATGAGCTGAGTTTTAAATTCATTTTTACGAATTTTGATTTGTCGGGAGTGGAAGGGGGCTCGACTTGAACTCTCAAACGTTATTTTGCTAGTCAGCTGATTTGACAACTTAACCACAGGCTTCCCGCGAACTTTTCAACACAAAATTTTATTGTCTGGTGAGCCACACAATGAACCGCAAAGTGATTAAGACTATACTATATTAATTATAATCAATATACTGAAATTTATATATTTTCATTTTGATTGAAAATTCAAGGGGAATTCTCGTGATAAGTAAATGCGATCCGCCTTGAACTTGAAATGGGGCTAGTTAATTGGTGGACTTGCACAAGGGCAAGAACTCGAAAGGTTATTTTTCAACTAATGGATCTAAGATTCGGGTGAAATGGATTTACGAATTGAGTCAATTTGACTCTTTTAAAATTTGATTGTTAAATTTATTCAAAAATTATAGACTTGACTGATTCTAACAAATGAAATATCGTTAAGAAAATCTTTCAGTTGCATGGGTTACAGGTTATTTTCTTAGCAAAAAGCTTCGATTTTATTGTAATGAGCCAAATAGACTCACTTCATAATAAACTTATTTTCTTAATGTATAAATTTCAGTGTCAATGTCAGTGTCGGACCTATATTATGCGACACAATATCTTCCTACAAAATACTTTGCATTTGATAAATGGGACACCCTTTTACGAATGATTGGTTTCATAAATAATGCACACAAGAGTTGATCATATAATAAATGCAAGCTTTTACCCGGAAGCCATTTCATAAATAATGCACACTCTTATGAAATATTTACGTGCAATGCACATTTAATTTTTATTTCCTAACAGACTTACTGCTGTTGTCTCCGCATTTATGTATTAATTATATCTCGATCTCGTTTTACGCGCTAGGAAAATCAGCATTACAAGAAACCCCACATATTTCAAAAGTAATGCACAAATCTATTAAGATCTACCTACATAAACAACCCACAGTTCCCATTTATTTGTATTCCTCAATGGATTCCCAGATGATGTCTTCTTGATCAATCGGCCTCCTTGATTGTTTGAAATATTTTGTCTTTATGAGTCAATTTGACTCAGTTTTAGGAAATGAATGAATTTCTGACGTGGCTCAAAAAAATAGCCACATAATCAACAGCGATCGGTGAGAATGGCCGTCATCTAAACGGTGGTGAGAGTTTGAAGGTCAGACAGGCACCCAAAGGTCCCAAATCAGGAAACAAGTTCGAATTTTCCTGTGCCATTCGGATAACAATATTCTTTCACCGAAAAAAAAAGTTGGGTGTAGTAGTTGTTGTAGTGTAAAATGTGACAGCGAGTTTTCCAATCGTTTCAATGTCATTCGGATAGTAATCTGAGTGTTGAGTATAACACGAAAGGCGAAATCTTAAGATGCTTAGCTTAGCTGATGGATCAAGTTCTCTCAGTTTTTCTGGTAATAGAGAGATTTTCTTGTGGCAGGTTATAGGTTGTGGATAACAATTTGACCTTGAAGAGTTACTGTTCGGAGGCCTTTTCTGTATAGACTTTACTCACAATAAATGTCACAAGACAGAAAAACAATTTTTGTAAATCAAATTTGAATTTTTTTGAGCTTCAAGTTAAGTTAGTCTCGGCACGTGTATCAGTCAATTCAAGATTTGTGTTCGGTGTTTAAGAGAAGAACAATCGGCCTTCCTCCTGAAAATAAATTTTTCGAACCACATTCAAATAATCCACCCAAACACACTCAGCACACCTACATAGCTTACTCATTCCAATCGGTTTCGTCTTCTCGTCATGCGTAATTGATTGACGCGAGAATTTTGTAATTTGAGTGACAGCTCACTGTCGAACCTGCTTAAACGACGGCCAAGGACACGTCAGCTACAGTACTAACACACTTGGCTCGAGCGACCGAAAAATTTAAAAAGAGAAAAAATGTCAGCTGTGACGTGTTTGAAAATCTTCCAATGAATGTTGGGTCGCGTTGGGTTTTTAGCAGGTAAAATTTTTTTTAAGCGGTCGGGGAGGCGGCGGGGTGTGTAGACTCTAGTTGCACGGTAACTTTGACCATCACGAGTTCAAGTTCAAAATTTCTCGCTTCTAAGAAAGTAATCAATATTTTGTTTTCCCTCCGTGTGACTAACTTCGGTTTTTTCTAGTTTCTTTCTCTCGTTGGATTTCCCCGTCGCATTTAATTGATCCAGGTTGAATTTGATTGAATTCAACCTTAAATGAACTCGGGTGTACATATACAATGTTCGAGATCATCAAACAATTTGTTAACAGAGTAACTTTTGAACACCGTTAGTGTTTTGTTTTATTTTAAATCAGAATAAAATGAATGTTGAGTGAAGGAAAAGTTTTTTTGTTCTCTTTGCGGTGATCAGTTGATAACTTTTAAATGAAAAATGGATTGTTGCAGGTTGGTAATCAGTTTTCATTATTCTCACTTTGTACGCCAGTGGCTCCACTTCAAACCGTATTTGTTCAGACATGTTTATAGCTTAGGCTTATTTGAAAATTGTAATATAGACTTGGATTAGTGGAAATTAGTAGACACGAAAAGATATGCCTAGAGGACTCGTTCTTCTTCTTTATGCCTAGGAGCGCGATCGAACTCATTTAGCCAATGTCAGTGCCTTCTTCTATTCCTCTCAGAGCCTCTTCATCCTTTCACTGTGGCTTTTCTCCCGATCTTCTGGCCAAGTTTTGTTGCTGGTAGTGCTTGGATGGTCTCCAAAGTGGGGACTGTTGACTAATTCCCTGAACTTATTTATGCCTAGTAGAATGTCAGCTGTGATGCCTATTTTCTTAAGTGGAGTTTTTGGCGGGGGTGTTTTATATCTCAAAACAAGTTACTGATTTGTCATTTTACTAGGTTTATACAGCCATAAATTTAGATGATTGAACTTTATCCTCTTCTAATAGTCCCTAATCTATTTCTAGTATTAGTTCTCCCGGTAGAGATACCACTACTAGAGTAGTAGAGACATAATAGATACTTTCTGAGATTATTTTTTTATATCCTTATCTCTAAAGTTATTTCTAACATAGTAGCCCCCATCCCAAATTTATTTGAGTTTGAGTCCATTTTTACACTCTTGGGTGTAACAGGATACAGAAGAGGATGTGAACTCACGACCACAATCGAGCGCTCTAACCACTACACAACAGACTTCCCACAAATTTAGTTTACTATATTTGGTTTGAGAATCGAGTTTAAATTCTACATTTAAATAGTTTAAATATCAATTTATACACTATCGACATCCAAAATAGTCCGGACTTAGTCAGTGTAGCGGACCGTGGTCAGCAAAAAGCAATCCGTGACGTCATTTTAACGGTCCACATAGGAATTCGGTTTTTATTTAAATTCTTTCATCTTTTTAATTTAATTAACTTGAATTTATAAATAAATATGAAGTGGTGTATTGTTTTATATTGCGATGATGGAGCCAGAAAAATAATTTGAAGACAAATCGAGAATTAAGTTAACAAGATGTTTATTTATATTTAGAGCGAGATTCGAAATTTCATTAAGGTTTCTAATTTTCTAATCGATCGACTTTGAAATGCGCGTAAAGTGAGGCGTGCGTGGTAAAACAAACATAAGACTAGAAAATTTAATAAATAATTAATCTCAAGAATCTGTTTAAAAATAATTATAGACTATTTATAGTTAAGTTTTAATTCAAACAGGATACGGGAGGGTATAACAGGATACGGGAGGAGGATATGAACTTGCGACTGTAACTTCTTAGTCTGGCACTTAACCATTACACCATAGACCTCCCGGAATTGTAGACTATTAGGTGTGCATTAGTTATGGAATGAGACCTTGTCAAATTCTGTGAAATGAATTCTTTTTAACAGTGTTCATTGCGTTAGAACTAGATACTCATCGAAAGTGTGCATTGCTTATGAAATAAAGAGGAAACTTTCGGTCAAGTTTGGAAAGCTCTCTTAAACTGTCTGATTTTTGAACTCTACGGTCATACCAACTATATCTATATCATACTTCCGGCTCGTATCAATTCATGATAGTCCAAAGCAGTGATTCCCAAAGTGGTCTATATCGACCCCCAGGGGTATATGACAACCTGCAAGAAGACTACGTCAGCGAAAACAAAATTTAGGGGTCCACGATAGTGAATCTCAACATACACTGATAGTACCCGTTTACTTACATTATACTATCTTATAATATGAAGACATATACATTATTTATAAAGGTTCCTATGAAGTAAAGAATTTACTTCACTACAGTGAGAAATTTACAAAAATCAATATCAGGTCAGTAGGGGTCTACCCAAAACCGAAAAACTTGGCGAGAGATCTACAACACAAAAAATCTTGGGAGCCTCTAGTCCAAAGTAAAGAATAAGCTCTTCGTCAAAAGGTTCATTGCGTTGGAAATGAGTGTGCATTATTTATGAAATGAGTGGCAAACTTTTTGATAAACCAATTTCTGCAGACACAAAATTTGGCTGATATATCTCACATACTTCCGACTCCATTTAATTCATGAAAATCACAACAAACAATATTCATAAGTTAAAATCCCGAATTTTGTGACCACGTGACACCTAAAAGAGTGCCAGGACCTAGTTCAAGGTATTTTTGAGATTTGCGATGTGCGGTTTGCTCCAGTTTTGTTTTACGTTGGAAAATTGAATTTAAATTTGTACCGAGGGTGTGGGCACGCGCTGTCTACCACTAGCCAGAGGCTAAGGTGTCGCATGCACCTGGCACTGAGTTATGTGCACCATAAGGATTTTCATTCGAGTTAGAACCTAGATCAAAGTCCTTCATTACGTCATATAATTATCATTAAACGATCTTAGACGCAGGACAAAAAAATTATATTTAATTAATGTAAATAAAAAAATTGAGAAGTTTAAAATTTGGAGTGAACAAAAATGTTAACAAAGGTGGAAAACTGACCTTGAATACTAAGTAAGTAAAAAAATCTCGTGGAAGAAGATTAAGTACTCTTGGAGGGAGTACACGTGTAAGACTGTTGATCATGATTAGTCAAAATAATTCCGAAACGGATAACAATGTTGAGTGGGTATGCCATTTTATGTATTTATTTATTTTTGTTCACTCTTCGGAACTGCTTCTTTTCTTGAAGGAAAAAGGAAAGGAAGGAAGGAAATTCCCATATTGAGAAGAGCTTTTGACAAGTAGACGTCACCTTTGTGCTCTGGAAAATTTTTTCTCCACCTTAAAAGCGTTATTGTTATCATCCTCGCCCACTTCACTGTGTACTCGAACACGCTCTCTGTTATACGCATCGGCCATCTTTCATCTTCTTAACTATATTGTTAGGTCATTACGTCTTTAGAAACTAACAGAACCAAGGAGGCTATACAACCTGAATATAATTACTTAGACCTCTGATTAGCGGAGGACAACACGTGCGTATTACAAACTGTTTTGTCACCAAAAAATTGCAGCAAAGTGCACATCCGAAATCTCAAAAAAAAAAATTTGGAGCAGGTATTGGTACTCTTTTAGCTGTCACGTGATCAATAAATTTGGGGGTTTTATCTTTTAGTTATGGCCCGGATGTGTGATATACACGTACCAGTTTGTATGAACCAAGAGTTGAAAAACTACACTGTTCACCAATCAGAAATTAGCTAAACAATCGAAAACTGAGGGCTGAGATCCTTCAGTGAAAAATTTTTGAAGAATTTGGTTTGGTAATCGAAATGGATGTCTTTTGGCAGCTGATTTGGCAGCTGGGTGGGTCACAAGTTTGGAAGCGATGGGTCACTCATCGTACCAGAAGTGACTTCCACATGGGTGGTCCCATCAAAGCTCTCAATTTACCCTTAATTACAGGGTCAAAGTGAAAACTCACGAGCACCCAAAAAGCTCCACCAAAGGGTTATTAATCCTTTCACAACCCTATAGCACAAGAGTGCTAGTCAAGGTTTGCCTAAAGAATGCTGTCGGGAGCACTCCACCCAGTCATGGTCACATTCTAAAACACTCTCAAGGTCATACGTCTAATTAATGGCATAGGTGGGTCCAAAACCGGTGTCTTTTTCCTACAAAAATCAATCTTTTCCTGACATTTTTTTCCTATTCCGACAAATTGGTATTCAAAATTGCTAAAAAATAATACTTTCACACATAAATAAGTAAACGCTGTCGTTAAATTAAAACATAAAATTTTATTAATTTGTTTTTGTAGTAACCTTACTGAAAACACTTTCCGAAAAGTAAATAGACCTCTGGCGAGTGTTAGACATACGTAAAAGCTTCCGTTTTCCCACTGATTACTGTTAATTTGATTTATGTATTTGCGTTGGTTTATTAAAATTGCATAACAGTAAATAATAAATAATAATTTAGCTCAGCTAAAAATTTAAATCTATTCTTTGAACAACAGACAATGTTAAACGAACACTCTCAAGCATTCCTTCAGCCGTAAGATGTGCTCCAACATCTCTCTTTTGAGTATCCGTCCTTCCTTTTGGGGACATAGATGGAGAGATTATATCGGATTTGCACAGACTAAAACTTCTAAGTGGACATCATAAGACATCATAAAGGTTTAGAGAGAAGATCCGGGAGGAAGGTGATCTTCTCAACCCTGTGACTTTACAAGTCGAGACATGTCCCATCCCTCTAAGTCGTATGCCATCCAAGTTAACACCTCTAAAATCCACTTCTTTTTGTCTTCTTTCATTCCTGGACAATCAAAAATGATATAATCTCGACTGTTATAACTTTTACTGTTTTTAAACAAATTTAAGGTCTCGCAAACGCCGGTGTCGCTTTAGAAATTGCGCAAATTAATAAAAAGAAAATTAAACGACTTATAAACAAGATGGAGAGATAAAAAAGATGATAAGTGCCAATATAGATCATGCTAAAGGGAAAAAACTAAGGAGTTAGTGGCAAAACTCAATCTCAAGGTGACTTTTGCATTATTGAAGTGTGTCACTGTTTTCCATTTCCATAAAGGAGGAAAAAAGAGGAAAATTGCTTTGAACGAAGATTAAAAAAAAACTAGATAGCCAGCATTCTTCTTGCACCATTAATGACAGCTTACTCAAGACTACCAAGGTCAACTTTCAGCTTTCAAAAAATTTAAAAATAGAAAAAGAATTTTTCTTCAGAAATAGATTTTTTTTCTTTTTTTAATCCCCCGTCTCAGAGATGGTAAACCTGATGACAAGAAAGAATGTTGTGATAGCTCATAAAACAGTACAGGAGATAAGTCTTCTCTCACGGTCAGAGGAGTGCTGACACACTACCCGTCCATTTATGCTCCTTCTTCTTCTTCTACTACTAAATGACTACCTTCTACTTCTAGAGCTTATTCAGTGCAAGACCAGCATGACACATGCTTCTTTTTATTCAGTCACATTCCTCCTCTAAAATCTTACAAAATTCTCCAAATCTTCCAAAATCTTTTGGAAAGGACTAGAGAAGCATCCCATCACCGAAACAAAAGATGAAACATCCAAAAGATTGAGAACCAAATTTGTCATTGTTTTCTCTCTCTTGCTGTTAAGCTCTGCTGTTTCTTGTTTTCAATTCTCTTTAGTTTTTCATTTCCTTTCATTATGTTTGACTCCCAACTATTACTTCAAGCCCACTGTCTACCTTCTGCCTCTTCTTTCCTTTCACTACCCGTTGGCAAACTGTGGGTTATGCCCGGAAAGCTTTCTTTCTTTTCTTTGCACTCATCTTAGGCACTTTCTATACACTTCTCTGTCCCCTTTTCACCACTTCAGCATTTCACTCTCTTCTTCTTGAGGTTTCGTAGATACCTCACCGGCAGTAGTCCCAGAGACCTGTTCAAACGGTAGGGGTGGATACCGTTCTATATGCTACTCCCCCATTCGGACGCTTTGACCATTCACCCACAGAACTAAAAGGACATAAGAACAGAACGAGAAGAGTAAGATGGGAGAAATTTTAGTAGAAAATCGTAGAAAGTGAAATAAAAAGAAAGTGACAGAACAGCAAAACAACAGAAATAATAAAGAGGAAAGCTGGGAATAAAGCAAAGGATGAAACTAAGATAAGCATATTAAGTTAAAACCTCTCGTCTAGAGGTTTGTGTCTTCTGAGACTTCAACCGAGGCGTCCTTCTAAGACTACATTTAAGTTAAACGTTCCACAACAGAGTGGAATTTCGAACTGAGCTAAATCAAAACGATAATAAAATTTTCGCATAAATCCCAAGGTATTCCAGAACCTTTAAACTCTTTCAGTCTCGTCAAAACCAATTTAATCCTGGCTAGTACGTCTGACAGGAATGTTAAACTTGCTTTTAATATTTTTTCGACAAAAATTGCGGTTGGTTTTGTCCAGTAATTAATTTCATTTTTATTTTCAATAATTACGAGAATATTTAAACAATTTCCGGGATTTCCTTTATCAACTAGAATATAAAGGATTTCAACAAACCAAGCCCGTTATCTGTTGGCAAAAAGCCCGTGTTAATGAGAAAACAAACCACAGAAGAAAGACATACTTCAAATATTTGAACATAAATATTATTAATGAATAAAAAATTGCATCTCATTTATAATGTTACTCGTAAAAACCTGGCTGGTGTTTTTAAATAATGGAGGAAGTAGTCAAGAGTAATGTTTTGAGATTTTTATGTTTCTTTTTTGGTCAAGAGTGTAGATATCAAAAAATCGATAACAATTTATTTTGCAAGCCTTTGGCGTGTGGAAGGCGATATAATTATGGTTGAATGATAATTTAAATTATGTAGAACTACCACTAGTTTTTAGGATATAGTTGAATATGTAAGAGGGGTTTTGGCTGTTGTCGGATTTTTGTGTGCTGATGTCTCAAAAGACGCAAAGCTTTCCACTCATGAAACACTTTTCTTAGTCTCATCCTTTTACTCTTTTTCTTCGTTCCTACTCATGTCATTTAAATATTTTCTTGTCTACTTTGTAGTGCTATTATTTTGAATTAGATTCCTTAGCGCAACATCTTAGCCGAAATAAGACAAACCTCTAGAGGATAAGTTCTAAGAAGTTCTTTTTCTGTTTAATTTTCTTTTATTTTACCAGCAATCTCTCTCTTTCTACTCTAATCATTATTTTTCTACTTCTTATTTCCTCTCTCTCTCTTTTCTTACTTACTTTACTTACTTAGTCCTTCCTCTTATACGTTATAGTGTCGAGGTTAGAAGACTTTTCCACTTCTGACGGCCCTGGGCTAGGGCACTGACGTCCTTTTAATTTACAGACCTAAGTTCTTGCCAGTTAGGTGTCCTTATTATCCGTCCGGGTTTGTCTCCTTTGTAAGTATGGATTGATTTGGTCTTCTGACAAGGTGGGAATGGCCATCCTGTCCTAGCACGGTTGGTGTGGCTGCCACCGCGTCTTAAAGAGTACTTTCGGGTGCTTGTTAATCTGGTTTCCTTACTGCCCGAGACGAGTAAGCTGTCTCCCCTCAGGTATACCTCTCAGGTTATAATATCTGGAAACAGTCTCCAGCAGGGCTCTGTCGCTGGAGTACAACGTTGCCTACCCTCAGGGACAAGGACCCGCCTGTTAAGATGTACCCAGTTCACTACAATTACAGACTTTGCCTCTGTGTGACTCAGGCTGAGAGACTCTCTCTTATAATTTTCTATTCTCAACATCAATTTTTCCATTCAACAAAATTAAAAACAATATCCTTTATCTGCTCCTGAAGTTAAGGCACTGGTCCATCACAAAGATATTACCTCATAAACCCAGCCTTACAAATTTGAGTACAAATGAAATTTGACTACAAAAGGAAAGGTTTACAGATACAAACACTACTTACTGAGATGAGTCAGTTTGACTTACTACACATCCCACTTTTAGTTGCAAATTCTTGACCTGAGGCAATAGTTACTTAAAGTAACTTAAACCACCAAATTTAAGTCACCAAGTTTTTATAAGTCGGTCAGTTAAAGGAATTTGTTTTACATTCTTCACACCTAAATTCGTCGGTTTATAATAAATAATCGAAAACATTAAATTTTATTGACGGGTTATTAATATTCTCACTGATCATTTTATTAATAAATTAAATTGGATGATCGCAAAATTGAATGACTAAAGGCCGAACTTCTTTGTGTAACTTTCGGATGGCGTGTTATTTCCTATATACCGAAATCGTGATTCTCGAATTTCTGGAACTGCTCACCGTCTCGGAAATCTGTAAAAATTTTAGTATATACGGTTAGAAATGGCAAGTACAATTTGTTCTTGATGGTATAAAAAGAGAGAAAAGTTCAATGTTAAATTTCAAGAACCCAAATCATGTTAAATATGACCAAATAAGTGTTAAAGATGATGTAATTGATGTACACCTGATCGTCTTCATCATTTCTGCTACATGTTTACCTTACCCACATCTCAATCATTTGTCACTCCTTTCTCATCCTCAGTTGGGTCTACAATTTGGATGTTAATTGGCGGTTGCAAAAATGTAAATATTTCTTTGTTTTACAGGAAAATGCTGCCGGTGTCATTATTAGAAAAGCTCAAGTTCCTATATCCGTCGTATGTGCTAGCCATTTTGTCCATCGGCTACATCGCGGGAGAACTTGGACATTATCTAATAGGAGTCACGAGCAAAGAGACAGCCAAAGATTTGCATTACGGTGATATCTCATGTCAGTTAAACGACACAGAATTGAGTGTGAGTGAATTGCCGTTCCAGTGTGACTCTGCAAATAATTCTGAGACGTAAGTTTATTTAACTCCATACAGATTGACCACTGTAAAATTTTTAATTAGTTACAGTTAGCATCAGGTCGTCGACGATTGACGACAAACTCCTATACAGTTTGTGGTTTAGCATCATCGTGCAAGAAGTCAGCCAGTCTGTAACCAACCTAGACTGCTACATATTGTACCATAAACCCTCTCCTCAAAGAATAATACTAATAATATACTCAAAATTACAGTTGTTATCAGTATACGATAAACGGAACACCATACTGTGAATGGGAGTACAATGGGCTCGGAATTGATTATCAGGTCCTCGCGGGTCCTTCTTTCATCGCTGTCTTCACCATCGTCGGAATTTTATTTGGAATCGTCGCCGACCGATGGAACAGAATTCGGATGCTCGCAGTCTGCACCATAATCTTTAGCCTTGCTATATTCTTGATGGGAGCCGTCACTGAATTCTGGCATCTGGTCGTACTGAGAATGATTCTTGCAGCGGGGTGGGTTTTGGATTTTGAATTATTTAAGCAACAGCTGAATTTAAAAATTTTGTTTTTGGTGTTTCTCTTTACCGTTTTTTGCTTTCAGAGAGTCAAGTGTAAATCCTATAGGCACAGGTATACTGTGGATATATTCCCAGAGGAGAAAAGAGCTTTGGTCATGGCTATTTTCAACTGGGGAATTTACGGTGGATTTGGTATCGCTTTTCCTGTTGGCCGCTACATTCCACTTATCAACGCTTGGGATTTAGTAAGTTTAAATTAATTATTAGGTCTACCGGAAAGTTCTGTCCGTTCTTAGAATAACACAAAAGTATAAATTTGTCATATCATAAATAATCTTTATTGAATAGTATAATTGTCATCGTTATGTAAGACATTTATATCAGAAATATCCGATGTCGTCAAAAAAGGGTTTTGCTTTAACATGATCTCGACAGTATTGTCGTTGACTAAAAATGGCCGCCCTGAGTTAGGCTAGTAATAATTTCCCGAACCATTTTCTGTAAGCTTTATCAAAAACTGTTCCTTCATCCAACACCTTGTACAGATTATCCACTCCTTCTGTATCATATCTTTCTTTTTGGAATTCACACAAAATACAGTGGCTTACAAGAACTTCAAATCTGTCAATCAGTTCTCAGTATATGCTAACATGAGTCACATTCGTTTTAGCTCATTTGCTAGGTCTGTATGTATACAGTCAGTTATAAAACGAAAAACCAAAAAAGCGTCAAATGAATATACGCGAACGTGTGTCGAACTTGATGTAACATTATCGGACAGAACTTTCCGGTAGACTTATTAATTAATTAATTGAATGTTTATTGCTTACATAAGTTTGTTTTTAATAATGTTATTAATATTTAATTTTCTTCCGTTGTTACAAACATTTACAGTCTTGTGGGCATATTAATTCCTCTACCTACAACTAAAATCATGGTTGTGATAAATACTCCTTTCCTCCTCCCCAAAATCCACAACAGTCCCACAAAAGATCAGAGTAGCTTAATCAGCTCCACCTAGTTTTTGTTAAACTGTATTAACCCAGACCCACGGACACACATATCAGAAATCAGTCCGATCCAAAGAAATATTCTTCACGATTTTCAAATTCTGAACGTCATCCCAATGCTCCACCTAAATCCTGAGCTCAAGCAGTTCCAGTTAAACCACCGAAGATGCCAACAGTTCCGTGACTCTCTCTCAATCTGTCTAATATACCCACATAACTGTTAGTTTTTTACAATAACTACTGTATATTTTCGTGGGCAAAAAATAATGAAGGACTTATATCAACATTTATTTCCAAAAAAAAGTTCACAAACTAAAAGTTAGTTTGCCTTGAGTGGTACAACAAGGAAAAAACTTTTAAACTTTTACAGTTAAAGGCGATTTGTGTTCAGAGTATAAACTTAAAACAATTGCTTTAATATAAAATTATGCCTGAATTTTATTTGAAGAACTTGCTCAGATAAGCTTTCGAGAAGATTTAAAAGTTTTATTATTTATCTTAGTTAAATTTTTCGAGAGAGATTCATTACGCTTTCTGTAACACTCCGCTAGAGAAGTTGGTTAGCACGCGTCGGTGGTCGCCAAATTTCGAGTTTAGTTAAACTTCTGGAGTGGAATCATGCTGCTACATATATTAAAACTCCATATCAGTTGATTTTCGGTCGTTCTTTTATTTGAATATATGATACTGAAAGAATTCCTTAGGTTTCACAGAAGATTTGGCTTTTAGGAGAGATATAGGTTGTACAGTATAGGCTCTATGAGGTATTGGGTTTTGTAGAAAGTTCGTGACGATTTTAACGGAAGATTGGACTTAGGTACCGATTTTTGTGAAGACCGGAGTAGGTAGGAATGTAAGAACGTGAGGTCTCCTGGATGAGACACGACTTCCCAAACATGGGCCAGTAACTTTTGTCATTTTGTCAAGGACACAAGAGGCCAGTTTTCGTCTGAGTGAAACACGACGCTTGTCTGATTCGACATTTCCAGACGTTTTGGCTCAGTTCTTTCCCTGTAATTTGTATAACTGGATGTAAATATGTCTTAAGCATCGTCTGTTACAAGAAATTTGAACAATTTTAGTATATATATTTAGACCTGTCTTTAAGCTACCGAAAGTCTGCGAGAACATTTCAGTCCACTAATATTGAATAAAAATTTGCTGACCGTTGGAATGAGGATTCATTTTCCATAGAACTCACAGCTACACATCGGCTGGCTGTCTCTAACCGGAAAATTTCCCCAGTTCTCTATGAATTCAGTTCCACTGGCACAGCTTTCACTTTGTAGTGAAAAATCGAGCAGTGATTTGTAATCGGATTAGAAATAAATCTTATAACTTAAGCTGAACACGAGTCCTGGCCAACCAATAATTAATAATATTTATCAAAACGACTCAACTCATTTCCTTGATTAGATCAAATCTACTTTTCCCTTTCCTTTCTCTGACTTTTTTCTTTCCAAATCAGATGACCAAGGTCAATGTCATAAATAAATTTTCAGGGTTGGAGGCTTTGCTACTATGGAGTGGGCGTTGTTGGTCTGATTGTCGCCGTTCTTACGGGCCTCACTATCAAGGAACCGGAAAGGAAAGCTATCGGCGAAGAAACAGAGAACAAACAGGGAGACAGTGGCCGCGATTGGAAAGTTCTTCTCCAGCCTCGAATTATACTACTCTGCATCGCAGCTTCTATTCGTCACACAGGTATGATGATTACTCTCATTATTCCCTCGTCACTCCCGATCTAAGGGACAGTAGTTGGACACCCAAATGAGGCGATTGGCAAATTCCTGGGATAAAGACGTAGGTGTGTTCCCGGGAACAAACCCTCCTTGAAGTCCTACAAGCTGTACTTATTGTTACATACCAGGGACAGTTAGGTTATTAATTACAATTAATATTTACGAAGGTTAATTAAAAATTATTTTTAATAAAAATTCTAAACGCTCACGTAGTCATTAAAAAGCAATAAAATTTTAAATGAGACAAATTGGCTGCAAATTGATAAATTAAATAATTTCAAAACAGCTTTTAAAAGCTCGGGAGTCACAAAATATGTTGGTGATAATAAATAAAGAACGTAAACAAAAATTATTTTAGGCCTAAAACCAGGTACGACCCACAAAATCGCCAAAATTTGAGTGTGCCCATATTATAAGTCCTACCATCTATTAGGCCAACCGGAAAATAATGTTTGTTCTGTGCGTTACACTTAGACTACAAAAAATGTGATGATTTCCGGCGATTATTCATAATCACCAACTAAGCTTGGTAAATAAGACTAATTAATGAGTATTAACCATATTTACCGGCTAGTTTATAAAATCTCCTATTGGCTATGTGGAATTTGATAAAAGTTTGCTCAGATGCTTGTCTTCTGTCACTTTTTCTTCTCAACTATTCGCCGCTTCTTATTGGGAGATTCGTTCACTGTTACTAGCGAGTGTAGGTACTTGAACTGCTTGCTTTTTGTCGAGAAAATGACAAAAGCTAAGCATATGAGCAAACTTTTATTAAATTCCACACAGCAAATAGGAGATTTTATAAACTAGCCGGTAAATGTGATAAATATTCATTAATTTGGCACATTTATGAAGTTTAGTTGGTGATTATGTATAATTTAGTGCTGTATATCCTCTAGGTTTATCACTTTTACCTGAACATATAAACAATATTACTTTTTGGTCCGCATAATATTTTTCTGCGTAGTTTTAACTAAAAATAAAGTTACGCGGTTAATAAATGAATTTATATAAGTATAAATGTATAAAAAAAGTTTCAAATGAATCAAATCGGTTTAATCAGCTAATCCACTGCTTCACCAAGGAAATTATCAACATCCCAACTTTAATATACAAAATATAAAAATGGCGGTGGGCCTGGTGAGTGAGAGGTTATATGCCTATCATACCAAGGCTGGTGGGTTCAAATCCTACTTGGGTAAAAGTAGCCCCAGACTGTTTTCCACTCAGTTTCCTGCTCTTTTATTTTATCCAGTATCCTTTCACCCAAAAGTTTTCCTCCGAGGCTCACAACCTTGATGGTAACGTTCCCTATAAAAGTAGTAACCTATATGATAAGGTGGCTGACTGCATATTTTAACTCACATAAACTAAACTTCGAATATGAAACAGCATAGTTGGTTGAAACCCAAAAGAATGGCGACTCAACTTTTAGATCTAACTACTAAACTACAAAGAAAAAATTTGGTTTTTCAAATAAGCAAATCATCAAAGAGTATCAAACGATATAACCAAAAGTGAATTGGTTTCAGGTGGAATGTGCTTCGCTTACAATTGCGACTTATACTACCGGGAATACTTCCCTGACTACGATTTAGGATGGTGGCTGTTCGCAGTAACAATCGTCATTGGATCAATCGGTGTAGTAGCCGGTGGTATCATCTCAGATAAATTTGTCGCCAAAATGGGTATAAAGTCACGAGTATTAGTTCTGGCCATCAGTCAGCTCATAGCTAGTCCGTTTGCTTTTGGAAGCGTCTACTTCGAGCCAGTTGGTGCCATGACCACTTTGGGAATTTCTTATTTCTTCGGTGAGTGTGTATCTCATTTCGCTTATTATTGCTTTCACTCT
The DNA here is from genome assembly GCA_016920875.1 of Columbicola columbae. NCBI lineage: Eukaryota > Metazoa > Arthropoda > Insecta > Psocodea > Philopteridae > Columbicola > Columbicola columbae. The sequence goes on from JADMLL010000002.1 coordinate 6,280,145, forward strand.
TCAAACAGAAATCATGAAAGTTACTTTGCTTACTTGCAGCTGAAATGTGGTTTGGCATTGTCTTCGCCGCCATTGTTGAAGTTGTTCCTTTAGCAATGAGATCGACAACAATCGGAGTCTTTCTTTTCGTTATGAACAACATTGGTGGAAATCTTCCAATTTTAGTAGAGCCAATAAGAACTACGTTGGGCTTTAGAGAAGCTTTGTATATTTTCTATGCGGGATTTTATTTGATAAGTAAGTATAACTAATTTTCATAATCTACTTTATATCGTATAACAAGAGGGAAAATTATTATAATTACCTTATTCCAGGTTCAGTACTATTTTTCATAACGGTATTCGTGATGGAACCGAAAAGCGATTCGCCCAAAAGTCCTCCAATGGATTCTGGTCACGAAAATCCAGGACTTCAAGTGGACACCTTGGATTCAATAGCTAACGGAGTAGACAAGAAAGCGACAACTTTGGAAATGAGCAGACTTTGAAGACTGAAAGACATTTTAGCTAATTACAATTTGATAATTGAGACTACTAATTCGAGGATTTCGTCTCGAACACCACGGTGGTATTAAGAGGAGATTTGAAACACTGAAAAAGGATTTTCCCCAACTTTTCCAAACTGTGATCAGATTCTTCTATTCCAACCCGAATTACGTTTTCTAATTCCAATTTGAAAACGGCTCACCGACCAAAGGTCTTCAACCGGTGTTCTGTATATATAGAAAAATGTTCTTCCGGTTTTGCAGAGCCATCACAACAGGAATTCACCATCAAACTGACAGCATAATAATGACTCTTTCGAACAAACCTTTGGGACGTATTGTCGATCACTAACCCGTGGCACCGAAATGAGATAACTACGACAATACAGAGGCTGTATCGAACGTTTCAAACGAAATTGCTTACCGAAAGAAGTTGTTTCTTTCTCTGTTAACCTTGAAACTGTATAAGAAAAAGTCATTGTTTTACATAGTTTCTTTAAATAAAATAAACTTCAAATTTATTTGTGAGACCCAGGGCAAACAGTGAGAAGTTGCCATACTTTCCTCTAAGTTTAACACCGGTTCAGCATAGCTGAAATCCAAGTATTTTTAAAACAAATGTCTTTCTATTGATTTTTATGTTCATTGTTGAACTAAGGGGAACAAAAATCCATCGTAAATAAACAAAATTGAAGATTTCGAGAAACAATTACTCCGATTGTTCGCATGGATGTTGGATATTTTAGGATTTTGAATGAATTTAAATGTGAAAACTCGCCGGGAAATTCTCTCAAACTGTACGAGGAGTAGGCGGAGAACAGTGGCGGTCTTTAAATGAATGCGGATCTTTATTACAGTGCAGATGAGACTTTTGTTTTTATTAAGGGAGGAACGATTTTACAATAAAATTTAGTTCTTTCAATAAAATTTTATCTAAGCCAGTTTCTCTTGAGAATGGTGTTTCTGTTTTTATTTATCCGTCCCTGGGACTATTTCCCCAGCTATAATACAATTCCTTGGAGTTAGGACTAATTGTTGATTTGTTCTTAAAGACGAGCGGCAGTTAACTGTACAATTTAAACAAAACATTCTGATGTACTTCATTCTTTTAATTTTTAAATAAAATGATTTAAAGAAATTTTCGAGGCTCAATATACACTCAAACCTGTTTTTGTGCGGTCTTTTTTGTGTGATTTTTTTATGCGGTCCCTGTCCACCGCACAAAAACAGGTTTGAGTGTAAAGGATTTTTTTCCTGTAAGAAAACTCTGATGTAAGTTATAAAAAATGTATGATGTGTTAGACTTGGGAATTCCAAACTCAAAACGCATAGTTTCCATGAAGTCTACATACTGTTTTATATGTGTATTAGTTCTACCCGAAAGTTCTGTCCGTTTTTATTATAGAATAATACAAAAACTATATGTATACCATGTCTTAAATAATCTTTATTGTATAATATAATCGTTATTTATGTCTTGTCTGTATCGGCAATGAACGATGTTGTCGAAAAAGAGTTTTACTCTAACATGATCGTGAGAGTATTGTCGTTGATTAAAGACGGCCGCCTAGAGCGAGACTCATCATCAAGGTCAAAATCACCTAGTTGACAATTCTTGAACCATTTTCTGGAAGCTTTATCAGAAACTGTACCTTCATTCAACACCTTGGGCAGATTATCCACTCCTTCTGTATTATTTTTCTTATTGGAATTTACACAAAGTACAGTGGCTGGAATAAACTTCAAATCGGTCAATCAGCCAATCGGTTCTCAGTTAATACTAACATGAATCATCTTCCTTTTAGTTCATTTGCTCGGTCTGTATATATATATACACTAAGTCATAAAACAAGAGAAACAAAAAAGCGTCAAATGAATATACGCAATTGTGGGTCAAATATTATCGGACAGAACTTTCCGGTAAACCTAATATTAAGGATAATACTTAATACAGATTCACAGCACAGACAAAACACCATTACAAACACAAACCACTGTACTGTTAGAGAAAACAAAACACATCTACCACGATAAATTGTGTTTCCAACCACGTTAATAACGCCATTTTGTCGTCTACAGTAGGGAAATTTGTCCTCATAAACAGTATAGAGCAAGTGGTAGTACCTCTTCAGTTTGTCAGTGATCTTCAAAGCGGTTAGTTGGGCTAATTGCATAGTCTTATTTTGTGAAAATTTGATACAGTAACACTTTTACAGTGTTGTGTTTTCTTTTTGTACCGGTGCCGGTAGTGGTTTGTATTGTGTTTTTGCTGGTTTTGGTGTTTTGTTTCTGTACTGTGAAGCTGTTTTGGCATTAGGATCAAAAATTATTTGTCTGCTATAAGTAAATTTTTAAATTCCTTATAAACTGTTACAGTTAAATTATGGGCATACTATACTTTTAAGAATAAAAATGTATATCTCTCGTCCGTTAACTGTAATCTTTCTCTCAGTATTGCACTATCACAGAATGAGGGATTATTAACATACATACCAATCTCTCTACTTTGTGTGTATTGTTAGCTATACCTAAGTATAAAATTATAATGAAAAGATTAATAGTGATCACCACTTGGCAACTAGTATAGATTATGTTCTTAACTGCTAAAGGTTGCAGACTCTTGTTTTAGTCAACTACCAAAGAATGCAACCGAACCGATACGAGCTAAACCGTACATGTATGTTAACCACAATTAGGAGCAAAATATCATCTCTCTTGTTTGACCTAGTTTCTCTGTCTGTCTCTGTATTTTTCTATTACATATACAACAATGTTATTAAAATTAAGTTGTTACTAAACCTTCCTACTTCTTAGATTAGGGATGAGCAACACACGGCCAGCCAAGCATTTCTAATATTGAATTTATATTATCGACTTTCTCTCATCAATACATTGTTATAAAATTGATTATAATAAAATGGTAGTATATACTAAGCCGAAACAATTTTTTGTGACAAACATGCAATACGAACGCCCCGTGTGTTGTGTCCTTGTTTGTGTTTGTTTCTGTCACACAATCAGTCAGACTGGTAAGCTGTTAGCTAGCAATTTCAGCAATTCTTGTGTTTCTTGACAGGCGTTAGTGCAATATTATTGTCAAGGAGGTATTATCCACAAATTTGTGCGGTTCTTCTACTTTCTGTGAGGTCCGCCAAAAAATTCTAAAATTGAAATTGGCCCGTTGGTTAAAAACGTTGCTCACTTCTGTCTTAGATCAACTTAAATAAAGCAATTTACTGTCTTTCTAATGTATCTTAATATTGATAGTTGTGAATTGTCTATAAAATGAAATCTTGTTAAAAGCGTGCACGACTTTTGAAATCAATTTAACAGCAAGACATACTGTGCTGGTCGCAGGTTAAGTTAATAGTACTTTAGCATAAACTAAACTTTCCGATTTGTATACAAAAAATCTAATTTCCTTCTGACACTTATCACAATACAAATCACTTTTATCTGATAAGACAGATGTCCATTTTAATATGTCTGTATCATGTTTCTCTTTCAATAAAATTTCCATTTTCCCTCTTCAGTAATAGCAAAAGCTCAAAGATAATCGAAATACAGCTGTAAATCTCAGATCAGGAGCTGTCCTCTCGAGAAATGATTGATGGCAATATTTATCTTAGTCACTGAGACAGAGACAAACAAATGGAAAACAAAACAACACAAACTGAAGCTCATTATGTATAAATTTAATGAAAAATAATTTTAATTGTTAAAAGGAATGAACTCTTCAGCACCGAAACAAATTCAAAATTTTGCAGAGGACCAAGGTTGTTTGTCAAACCTCATTTTGTCTTCTGGCTTAGTGATTTTTAAAATCTTTTTCTAGTTAATTCTAGTTAACTGCCATCTGTCTCTAACTAAGATGCAATAAGTAGACAATACCGTAATACAGTACAGTATTAATGTAACAGTACAATGACAGTAATACAGTGAGAGACAATAGCAGTTATACACGTGGTTGGCTTAAACCAGACGTTTCCAAGCCTGCAGTATAACACCCACAGAGCACTTTATGTGAGTGCAACAGAGATTTAATATTTCCTTAGAATAATTTTTAAAATTCCTTATACATTACTCGATTATATTATTATAAAATTATAGCATAGTTATAGTTATAGTTCAGTTTTAACCCCGCTTTCACCGTTTTTGGGTATAATAGGATAGGAAAGGAGGTTTTGAACTCGCGACTATAACTTCTTAGTCTGGCACTTAACCACTACACCATACACCTTCCATTTTAGTAAAATTGTAGGACTTACTACAGCGTAAAAGAGTCTACTACTCCTCTTCCAAGTAAAGTCTTCCTCTGCACACCCCACTAGAACAGACTAAGTAAAGTTAAGATAGACAGCAATTTCTCAACCTTTCTGCTTCGCGGATTTTTATAAATTGTATAACGTTATAATTAATACTTTTTACTAACAATATTCACGTATAAACTGACACTGAAAAAATAACTGGTACCTGGCGGTACCAATAAATGGTCTGTGAGTATGGTCTTAATTGCAAAATGTTGGGGAACCTCTAAAATTCGTGGTCCATGAAGAGATGCTGCGGAATATTTGAGATGGCGAGAGTAATACTCGAGAAAGAATCTAGCGGCGGGAATCGTCAGATTCTTTTCGAATAATACAGTACAAAGACTATAAACAGACGATAGAAAATTCTTTTCAACCTTGACGAAATAGATTCGGGACAAAAATGAAATCACTGTCGGATCTGCTTCTTCCGGTTTCATTTTCTTGATTTCAGAGCGCAAAAATTGATGTTTACTTGACCTTAAGAGATATTGTGATAAAGTTTAAACAAATGAAGAGTAAAGAAAATATTGAAATCCAAACAAAATGAATTATGTAAACTGTCAATAAGAATCAAAATTATCCCGGGAAACATTTTTAATTTTTATAAACAGTTGTAAGCAATTTCGAAGATTTAAATTCGGTTTTTAGGTTTTTCATTTTTCTTTTTCTAAACTGAGACCCAGAATCCCGAATGGGTGCTAAGGGAGGCATTTAAACGTCGAAAGATGGCAGTCCTAGCAAAAGAACTGTCTTATTCAAGGTTAAATTTAGTATAACAGTCTTTTATACTATTTATAGAAAGGCTGCTACAATTTTTAACACAGAACTGACTCTATAATTTGCTAAGTTGCTTAATATGGTTTCCTATTTAGGCGTCAGTCATGGTCATAAGTTGAAGGAGAGAATACAATTTCTAATCTGACCCTCAAACTGTATACTAAAACACTTTCTGACCCAAGAAAATTAAAAAGACCGATTCCCGTTAAGACAAAGCTATTGAAAGGTGGACGGAAGAGAGGATAAAGAAAAAAGACGAAGTAACAGTAACAATGAGAAGGAAATTTCCTCCCCAGGGTTTAGAATTCGATGTCAGCGACGTCAGCAAAAAAGTTTAAAACTTGATTCAACCACCACTACGCAATAAAATACCTTGCGATCTTGGATGCAAAGTCAAATAGCTCGTTGGAAAAAAAACGTTTCGACGCCTCTTGAAAGAAATAATAAATGATGATCGAAGAAAAATAATTCGATAGGTTGTTTGAAGGTTAGGGAAACACATTTTGTAAAAGCTAATCCGTTTAAAATAAATCCGCGGATGTTTTAAGCTGAAGAACCATTGCTGAGCAGTTTTCCCTATCTCATTTCATCTCGCTTATCAGTATTACTCAAAACATTTTTTTGGATATCACAGGTGAAAGACAACGACTACCCGACTTATTCCAAGATGAAGATTGAATGTGACTTGTTGCTACCCCTTTTTGGTGTTATTTTTGCAACCCCATACCTAGTGATTCATTCAAAGATCAGCAAACTGCTTAACAGCCTTAAATTCCCCAAACTTTATAGCACATTTTATTAATATAATACTGCTAAGATGGTGAATATCATTTATTCCAATGTAAATATAGTTTAGTTTAGTTTAGTTTTAGCTTTAATCCCGTTTTGTACCCTTTGGTATAACAGGATACAGGAGGAGGATTTGAACCCACAACCCTAACTCCTATAGTCGAGAACTTTAAACACTACACCAGACCTCCCGTTTTTTTTCAGCGTAAATTTACACTTGGATACTGTTTATACTATATAATGTCCTACAATTTGATTATAATATAACAGTTGAGTTTCGTTATTCACCTTTTTGGGATATAACAGGATACGGGAGGAGGATTAGAACTCACAACCATAACTTGTTAGTCTGACACTTAACCATCACCCCACAGACCTTCCCAATTTCATTACAATATAATACAGTAAGCTGTAAGAAATTTAAATTTATTTGTGTCAGACAAATACTTTTTATTATAATAGAGGATGTTCGTAAAACGTCTTCTCTGCGCTATGGTGTTCGCAAGTATGAACTCCTGGCGTGAGAGGACAGTCTAAAAAGTGTTTACATACTGTATAGTAGGGCCTTCGTACTCGAAAAATACCAAAAAGCATTTTTATAAGACTTAATTATTTATAAAATAAAATTTTATTCTTAATATAACTCCTAAAGGCTAATTCTTGTTTTAATATCAAAATACAGATTTATGAGCATAAATTATTAATTACACGAACAATTAATATTAATTAGGCATTAAGTAATTAACGAATTCCACTTGAATGAAAGTTATCAAGCCCGCTTTTCCGTCGGTCTTCCTTATCTAAAATGCTTTCTTCGACTTACCCAATCGCAGGAGATTTTGGTATAGTGGTTGAGTGCCAGACTAAGAAGTTATAGTCGCGAATTCAAATCCACCTCCCGTATCCTGTTATAGCCAAAAAGGTTGAAACTTGGGACTAAAACTAACTGTTACTACAACTATAACTATCCATTCAGATGTGATCTTACCTAACTCGCATAATCATTCAAATTTCAAATCAATCTCGCTTTCCCAAAATAATGAAATGAAGCAGAATCATCACGAATGGAAAGATTTATAATTAATTTCATCCAAACTCTTCAGATATACATAAATATTATTAAACGAACGCAACAACGATGAAAAAGGCATTTCAAAGACAAACGGAACCAAGTCTCATCATTCTCAGCATCATAGAGTATGATCAAGGTCATCGAAACAACGCTTTAACACAAGGCCATACTTCAAGTACCCTTGGAAAAGTGCTACCAAATTTTAAAGAACTTTAATCCACAATCATAGTACTATGTTAATTATAGCGATACTAAAAAAAAATTCTTTGTTACTGTGAATTCTACAGACTGGCTCTCAGACAGTATAATTCTTTCAGTGGTAAGAAGCAATTAAGTCTGGTCGAAAGGGAGACAGTATCGTATTACCGAAGCACAATTCTGGCACCAAGATTTGTTTGACTTGATTTGACTGTTGACAAATTTTACTTATATATTGATAATATTAGATAATAAAAAGGAAAAAGGCTTTAAAACAGGGGTGTCAAACTCAAAAGCTAACTTGGGCTAAATAAACGATGGCTAACTTTAGGTGGGCCGCAAAACAATATCAGTGTTCATAGGTACAAATATTTATATTTTGAATAGCACTTTATAATAAACATATATATAGTTAATTTATTGTTTAAAATGATCCGTATAGTATATAAAAAGTATATTATAATTTTATATGCTGGTTTCGTTTATAACTCAAATTTCTTTTTTATTATATTATTATATTAACTGGGCCGCAAAAAGTTCATCTCGGGCCGCAAGTTGGACACCCCTGCTTTAATAGGTACGTTGCTAGGTATAATAGATAGATAACTAACTGGTTTTGATTTAAATAAATAAATAAATAAAAATATTTTCTTAGCTTAGAGCAATTAGGTTACCTGAATTTAAATAATCAAATTATGCGAGGGTTTTCACTATACACGTATGAAAACCCTTCGCCATTTTTATTTTTATACCGGATTATAAATCTTAAACTATATTTAGAAAAAGACTGAAAGTTATAAATTGTGTTTATTCATTTTTATGGATTTTTCTGTCTTGAGGGTTTTAATGTTGATGAAGAAACGAGTTTTGTGGTTTTTGAGTTCAATCGAATCTATTTTAGAGTATAAGTTATATTTTTAAAATTTTCTTTTGAAATCATGAGTTATAAATTATATTGTTTATGTTTTGTGCCCATTAGGTTTATAAGGTACATAAACAAATTTCTGGGGATTTTTAAGAGTCTTACTTCTATCTTGATGATGGCCAAGAGATCAAACTTGATGAGATGTTGGATTTTTTTAAGTGTCTTCCTTCGGACGGTGTATAATTATTTATATACTTAACTTAGAGTTCTTCTTTGTGCTTTTTAGTGGAAGAGGTTATCAAGGGTTTGGAAACCTGTGATGCTGTTTGTCAGACCCTCAAACAAAATACATTCTATACAGTCAGCATTTATTACAGTCACATTGAATTCCTGTCCAAATTTTCCTTTTCGTACCAGACAGTTATTTAATTATTTGAATAAAAATTAGAAAATATATCTTATAATAATATTTATGTTTTTATTCATGAAGCAGAGAAATTTTGAAGAACCAAATTGGCTCAGTTCTAAAATCTGTTCTTAGTCTGTAAGAAGGATTTCATCTCATCTAAATGAAATGTCTTGTGTTATAACATTGCTTAAATTTTCGGTAACATTTCTAACTGTATGCACTAAACCTTTGGGACTTACAATTATCTTGCTTCTACTATGATGGTGCTAAGAGTTGATTAGGTTGGTACCTAAAAATTAAGACAATTTATGTTTCAAATTTACAATCCAATATATCACAGACAAGATGTCGGATTCTTTCTAAATGTCTTCGTAGGTGCCCCAATCAGAATTCTTGGCATTTTGTTGTATCGTAAGTGGCCACTGTTTTTAAAACCTGTGACGCGGTTTGTTTAAAAACCTTAAAGTTCAGTGTTACAGTTAACAGTACAGTGTTACTTTCATTCCATCTTTTTGCCTGAGGAACCTTAGTTCCTTATCACTTCAAACCTTTTAACCCTTTTTTGATGACTTAAATTGTTTTTGGGTCTTAGTTTTTGTTATCTAAAAGATCTTTTGCGGCTAAAGTTTAAAACCTAACTCTCGGCCACTTAGGATGTGTTCAGCTGTTAAAGTAAACAAAATGTCGGGTGGGGTAAGAAGTAAATTCTCCGATCGTGCGAAAAACGTGACACGGCATAATGGTTAACAAAACAAACTATTTAACGCAAGTTAAATTCCAACTTTGCAAAGATTTTAGAGATCCCTCCGGCCCACGCTAAAAGCCAAACATATTTAGAATTAATAATATATTCAGTAAAGACCTTGGGTAGTTACAGAGTATGTAGAGAATTATATATGAACAGTATTTTTATATTTCCTACCTAATTTCACTTTCTCCTTTTGTTTATTGTATTCGGACAACACGAAAGCTCTCACTTTCAGGATTGTGAGGTGTAAGCAAACACTTCTTGCGCTAATTTTCTGTGGCTTAACTGGAGACTCCCAACCAAAGCCCTTTCAAGGTTTCTCAGGGACCGGGCTGTAGATGGGGCACTACAAGATGGAGAGATGAGTTTTAAGATTTGTTGTTAATCAATGTTGATTAAGCATAAAGTTCTTCTCGAGTTCTTTCCTGTATTTCTTTTTTTCTGTCTCTTCTGGTCCATTTCTAGTCTTTCATTATATCTCCCAGACCTAGGTTATCTTATCTTCCATTTGTTCTTTCCTATCTATTGGCATGGTACGTCTATGAGAGCCTTGGTCTTCATAGTTAATCCTCTCCATCTGTCTCGAACTCTCAGCAGTTTTAAGTCTTCTTCTACTTCATTCTTGCCTGAGGTTGTTATTTGCCCTCAGGTGCTTGTTGAGGACTTTGCTGGTAGTAGAATGGAGTCTATCCTGGCCCACCGCAGGCGAGGTCTTCTGGTTTCAATCGACAGTGATGTTTCTTGTAGTGGTCATACAACTCCTGGTTGTACCTCTGGCATTTCTTCTTAAATTTCTTTCACAGGGACGAAGTTACAGTCGAAACCAATCCTTCAAGCACTGAAGATGCTTTAAGACGAAATGTCTTTAAAAATTTGGGGAGGCGCAATCGGTAAAGATTTCGGGTACCAACAGCCCACATTGTAACCACTTGTATAGACATCCGTTTGCCATTAATCTGGCCCTGTACGTCCAAGAAAGTCATAATTGGCTTATTAGTTTAGTGTTGGCTAAGAAATTTTTATTTTAATAAATTTTGCACCAAAACCTCACGACACAGATTCGAGAAACTCTTTAACGGTAAAATTTTCGATTTGTATAAATTGATTGAGTTTGGATTTACTGTATTAAATTAATAAAACTCAATTATCCACCTGTAGAGTTATGAATAACCTTGCAAGCAAAGCATGAAGCTCGATGACAATGTAAAATGTCAATTCTTGTGCATGCGGGGTTAAGGTCTCTCCATCTCTGTCTCTACATTTAATAATATATATTAATTAATCCGCGTTGAGTGATGAAAGGAGACAACGATTGATAAAATTGCGAAAATGATTGCGATTAACGACGAGGTTGATTTAAATCTAAATGTAAACAAAACCTTTGTTTGATTTGTTTATAACAAGAACCGGTAGATATTTATCTAAACCGGGGACATAGCACTCCAACATGTCGATAATTGAAACGATTTCCTTCCCAATTGCCGGGTTCTCAGTTTCCTAGTTCCAACGTGAAAGTGATTTCTTTCTTTTATCTAGGACTTGATTATAGGTTTTGATTTCTCGTCGTGAAAACTGTTCTTTCATTTTTGTTTTCTTGTTATGAACGCGCCTACAATGTTCTCCTAGATTCAAATCCCCTCAGCTCTCTATTATTAAAATATTAAATCATATTCAAATGGGGATTTCCAAGCGGAACACTTCTAAGAAAGAAAAACAAAACGATTTTTTAAGAAACGATTTTAAAAAGAACTTGTCACCGCATAAAAAAAATCCTAATGGATTTTGAAACATGTGTCGTGGTAATTACTTAAGACTTTCATTCTTTGTAGATGATTATTCTTTACTTTGATTTCAGCCGGCTAAAGACCATTTTTGCTGTAGTTTTATGTTATATTAATATCCTTCCTCCTATTACATTACAACAGTAATCCTTCGCTGTGGAATTTGAACCCCCTTTCTATAATCATTTTCTTACTTAGCTCCAACACTTCAATGTTTTTCTGTATGTCACTCATTTCATCTGTTTTAAAATGTTCTTTTGTTTCCGGAAAGTTCTGCTGTGTCTTAATTGGTAAGACCTGCTGTTTCTAGTTTCTGTTGTCACATCTTCGTTGCTTACCTTTATAGAAATTGTAATTGCTAACACCTGAGTCTTCCAAAAAGCCTTTGGAAAATCAGGTTTTTCTTACATACTTCCCAAACACCACTACCCTGTCTCTGTTTTCGAATTACTGTAAAAACCATCATCCTCGTTATCATCATATATATGTTACGGTAAAAGTGATAAATCGCGTGAATATATATAGAATTCTAGACGATTAATGTAATCACCAACTAGACAAATGTAAAAGACAAATTTCTGAATATTTTTTGTATTTACTGACTAGGTTATAAAGTCTTCGTGGTGGAACAGAGACGGCCAAACACCTTCTGGTACACTAGGTGCTGCAGAACTACGACGGTCTCTACCAATACAGTCAACAACACCTCAAGCTCTTGTCTGAAAGGGAGGTGAAACGCCTCGGAAAATGTTTGCGATTTACTACAATTGCGGAAAAGCAAATTATGGTAAGCGAAACATTGTACTATATATATTTTTATTGTATATATTGTAATTTGTATTTATATTTTGTTAATTGATTAGCCTTCGATCATGTCAAAAATGTTTCAATATATGTATATAACACTCACACACTCTTACAAGGTTTTATTTATTAAAAGCGACAAATTACTCAGTATTTATCACATTTACCGGCTAGTTTATAAAGTATCGAACTCATAATAACAAATTTAATAAAAGTTTGCTCAAATCCTTAGCTTCTGTCACTTCTTCATCTCATGTAATCGCCGCTTCTAATTTGAAGGTTTGTGGACTCTTGGTGAGGATCACAGCTGCTGCCTTTTGTCAGGAAAGTGTCGAAGGCAAGTACTAAGACTTTGAGATTTCATAAACTACCCGGAAAATGTGAGTAATTATCTATAACCCAATTTAGAGGTGATTGTGAATAGCCACCAGGAATTATTTGTATTCATGTCGGTATTACACACGTTTATGTGGCAAATGTTTTTCCAACGTACATCTGTTACCATCATTGGGGGGAATTAAACTTTTTTTTACGCGGTTTTGAATAAACCCATAAAATACGTAATCGTGTAGTTACTATAGATAACAGCGGGGAATGTTTAAATAACATGTATTACATATTTTTTGTAACATATTCTGTAATCCACATGTTACTTTTTGCTGCGTTCAAAGATTGAAAAGATTACGACATCCTCCGCGAATGCTAGACAGTTTTTGTACAGTTAGGTTCATGCAGGTAGATTGTCACAAAAAACACATAAATAAAGACTTAAATAGAAATTCAAAAAAGAAAGAAGATAGAGAATCGGGAAAAGACGAAAACAGAAAAATTAATTTTGGCTTTTTCTTTCTTGGAATTAAGTCTGAAGCTTTCGAACTCCGAAAGCCGCGAAAAGTTCTTTGAATTATACGCGAGAGATGTGGCGGAAATGATGTATCTCGTTAACATTAATAATCACACTTTCTTTTAATCTTTTCATTCTAATCATTTAAATCTGACAAAAGTTTGGCGAGGAAAACCGTTGGCAAATTATCACAAAAGCTTTTATTCTGGTTTTCTTTTTTGGCACCCTTCACTCGGCCAATTTTTAGGGGATGCGGAAAAGGATTCTCTACGTCCCAAAAACCACAGGGTTTTCATATCCTTAGCCCGCGTCCAAAAACAACAAGATTACACTTTATGTACGCAATGGGTAATCGGTTAACGAACAGTTCAGACCGCCAACAAATCGGACAACGAACTCTTCCCATCTTCGTGTAATGTCGGTAACATGTTATCCCTCCTCTTCTCTTCCTCGTTTCATCAACTTATCAGTCTCTTCTTCTCCATTATCTAGCTTTCTCGCCAGTTCTCTGGCCGATGTTTAATGTCTTTGTCTATTCCTTTTCCCATTTCGACTCACCGACTAAATTCTTAAGCCGGATTGTTATGAGAACGGATATACTCGTAGTGACACCTCCAAAAATTTTTCCCGGAACTCCACGATAACGCAATTTGTCCTTATATCTCGACAGGAAATTAAAACTTTTAAAAGAATTCTAGATGATCAGCATTTACATGTGTTCAAAGAAGCGGAAATGAAGTTAATTATTTAACGATAAGAAATAACCGTGGCCTTGAATATTATGCAATTCAAATATTTGTCTCTTTATAAACAATAACTTAATGTCGTTGTCAGAGTTGTTATAAAAAATGCAGAAAAAAAATTTTTTTTTGTCACTTGAGAACTTACTCGTGCAGTACAAATCTTGAGGCAAAATAGATAAACGGATAATTTGAACCGAACATAAATAATTTTTGTGTATGCTACAATATAAGTTATATAAATCGGGCGAATATAAATAATTCTCGCTGGTTATTCATAATCACTAAGCTTGGTGAATGTGATAAATAAATAAGTATACCGGGTAGTTTGTGAAAACTCTAACTCAGAAGTTCCCAAACTTTTTTGTGTCTTAGACCCCTACTCACCTGACATTGATTTTTGCTAATTTCTCAATGTAGTGAAGTAAATTCTTTCATAGGAACCTATATAAATAATGTATATGTCTTTATATTGTAAGATAGTATAATGTAAGTAAATGGGTACTATCAGTGTATGTTGAGATCCAGTATCGTGGACTCTCATGGACCCATAAATTTTTTTTCGCTGACGTAGACCCCATGGAGGTTGTCATAGACCCTGGGAGTCGATGTAGACCACCTTGGGAATCACTACTTTAGCTCGTGACAGGGAGTTTGATAAACGCTTGCTCAGACTCTTGCCTTCTGTCACTTTTCTGACGAAAACGACGAAAGCTAAGGAGCTATGCTAGCCAGTAAGAGTCTAAGAACATCCGAATTAGGAGCGCGAATACATAAGAAGTGACAGAAGCCAAGCATCCGAGCAAACTTTTATTAAATCTTCCATTAGTAGTTGAACATTTTACAAACTAGCCGGTAAATGTGATAAATATTAAGTAATTTCCTACTTTTACTAAGATTAGATGGTGATTATGAATAATCGTAGGAGTTATATATATTCACCCGGTGCAGCGTGGATGATGATAAACAAAATCGACAGGGATTCAAGTATAAGTTAATTAGTCACAGACTGTTAGCATCTAGGTATGATATTATTTACTTTAATTACAAAAAGAAGAAACTAATTTTTAGTATTCGTTTCTGTATTCATTTATATTTGGTTTTTTATTCAGGCCGGCTAAACGATAACATTTCTCTCAAGACAAAATTTACCAAAAAGTTATAGCTACAGCTGAGTTTTAATTCCGTTTTTCATCTTTTTTTGGGTCTAACAGGATACGAGAGGAGGATTTGAACTCGCCATTATAACTTCTTAGTTTGGTACTTAGTCACTTGTTCGGACTTCCGAAAGAGAAAACCCTGACGCTTCAGAATTGATTCTTCCTGTTGCGGTCGCTGAGATGTTGGAGGAAGTATGAAAATGTACAACTCCTCTGTCACTTTAAAATCACACTTAGTGGTGATGAAGTGTGGTATGGCTGTGTGAAACAAAACCACTGATTCCTGATTTTGGGATAGTTTATTGAATGATTTCAGCCAGTATTTATACCCACAAAGAGGTTTGACAACCATTATTCCTTGAATGACCCATTCGGGCGGCCCATAGAATCAATGAAACATTTCCTTACAATTCCTAAGCCTTTGTCCGGATGGGTCATTTTACATTTAAAAAAGGTTTCAGGTATCTGAAGTTATTCATTCGGGCGCCCTTTTGTGTTATTTTTCCTTTTCTTAAGAATCTTGGCTTTGAGACCTATAAATCACTTTACATTGAATTAATGGTCGCAAGTCTAAACACCACTAAAGATCTCCTGCTTTTTTATTTATTTGTTTTCATAAGTTATAGTTGAGTTTAAAAATTTACCAAAAAGGCCATTTTGTAGTCTATAGCAGTGAAATTTATTCCCTCAAACAGTGTAAAAGCAAGTTTGGGTAGCTCTTCAGTTTGTTGAAGATGTCCACAACGTTTAAGTGGACGAAACGGTTTGTTTGAGTTTCAAACAGTTGCAATATTGTGTTTTGTTTGTGTTAGTACTGGTGCTTGTGTCTGAGCTGTGGAACTCTGAATACAGTGTTTGACCCCAAAGTTTCTAAATACTCATTCGTTTGTATTTTTACATTAAGGAAGACCACCGCAGAATTCTCCCAGGCTGGATAAGACTTAAATAAGTTGTAACAGATGATTCATAATTGACCCAAAACTAGAGATATAAACAAATAAACGGATTTGTAAAGATCTCTAAATAGTGAACCGGCTACTAAAAATTAGGTTTTTTCCTTTTTGTAATTAAAAGAAGCATATCATACCTACATGTTAGCCGTCCGTGACTAATCAAAACAAATGAATCCTTCAAGAATTAATTCAAGTCCCGGACGTTATAACTTAACAAAATTATTTTCACTACTTAACCGCCAAAGGAGTTGTAACGTGTTTGTCTTTCGAAGGATGCTCGCCATTCTTGTTTGTCAGCTTATTCTAAACCCAAAATTGGTGTTTTATAGTTTAAGCATCATCTATATCGTCACAGTAGTAACTGAGTTTCCCAAAACAACGATGACAGTTTTTTTGTTAAGAGGTTGAATAAAATTATTGAGGGAAGCACTTCAGACTAAGACAGTGCTCCTGAGGTATTCTTCAGCTTCACGCAATTTTTTTTTGACTAAGGAAGGATAGGTTGCATGCACCAAAATAGTTATAGTTATAGTTATAGTTGAGTTTAAGTCCCGTTTTCACCCTTTTTTGGGTATAGCAGGATGCGGGAGGATGCCTACAACTCCTTACTGGCATTTAATCACCATACCACAGACCTCCCGTCATGCACCAAAATGTCGACCTTCAGATTTATAAAAACTAATCTTAGATTTAGAGCTCTTTGAATGAAGTGAGGACCTAAAACTAAATAGTCAATTGATTTAAAAGCATACACAACAATAATTCTCTACTGACTATGATTTTTTATTAAATGCTTACAGTGTTTAACAGAAAGAAGTTTTGCTGATGGAAGTGTTGAAGTTGCTGGTATAGGACAAGAACTTCAGTTGACCCAAGTCAGTTGACTTTTCCATTGCTGAGTTACTGAACTCTTTTGAAATTTAAAATTTCGACTATTGCGTGACTTATAAATTATTTATCAACTTGCTATTTGAAACCTTGCTTTTGATCAAACAGCTATGCCTGCAAGTTTTCTCCCTTTCATCAAACTATATCGGATAGATCGAATAACAAAATTTTATGTTTAGCAAATCTATCACGTCTCAAAGACATCAAAAAGGAATCCTGTATTGACTACTATCAAACCTTCCATCTGCTTCCAGTTTTGTTCTTTAGCGGGATGTGCCAGACTAATAAGATGTATTAATAGTTCAAATCCTCCTCCCGTATCCTGACATACCCAATGAGGGTGAAAAACGGACCTAAAACTCAACTACAAACTATATAGCTTGAATACTTTACAGTTTTATAGGTTTTTGGTCTGTTTAGTATTATACTTGTTACTTTTTCTCTGTGTTCATGATTGGGTTCAGTCTGTAATGTTGTCACAGACAGGTATACATACCTCAATTATGGTCGACGGATGTTAGGGTTGTAGTTGGGTGATCAAAGAGCTTGACGAGAAGTAAGGCCTTCTCTCCAAATCCTGTTATATCCAAGGGTCAACAAAGGGATTTTTGACTCGACCCATTTTTCTTAATTACTAGGGTCAGTAAGTCAGTGACACCAGTTTCGAAAGGGGAGGAGGATCCCGAAAATTGGTTAACACAAAAACACGAAAGAAGTTTCGTCTTCATTTTCCAAATCCTCTTAAAACGTTTAACTTTCATCTGTAAGTGAAATAGAACATTTAATAAGCCAAAGAAGTATGGGAAGAAGGCCTTGGGTTACATAGCACATCCTCTTGGGTTAGGTTCAAACCAACGGGTCTTAGGTTCATGATTGTTAATCATTCATTTCACTCAAAGAACCTAAAACCTAATCCTCTTGGTCTTGAATTGAATATTTACTGTAAACAGTGGTATCATACCTTTTGGGCGTAGAGGTGAAATTAATTTCTATCACCGGTCGCTTCAAATCAAAAATACTCTGTCGGCACATGTTTTGAGGGGGCCAAATTGCACTGCGTCACGGCCATTGTGGGTCTAAAATAATTCATTCAGTGAACGCCGATGATTCTAAGAAATTCAAGCAAGGCGCCGCGGGTAATTTAATTTATTTAAAGCAAAAAATTAATTATTTGACAAATTCTAGCCGTGCGAACCACCTTAAGGTGGTGAATATCACTCCTCCAAACGCATTTCTTCGGAAGATTTAATTGGCTGAAAAACCCCAGAAAGGTTTAGACGTCACTGATGACGAAAAACTAACCAAATCCAAAGCCTATTTTCGAAGACTTAGGAATTCCACAAATCGATTGCCCTGGGTCAAGTTGTAGCCAATTCATTGAGTTCAGGTAATTAACCGGGTATCGGAGCAGACGTAATGGAACGCCATGCGTCACAATACAAAACCGTTTTTCCTGTTAATTCATTTTATTGTAGATATAACCCTGGGTAACCCCTCTTATCGGTTCCTCTCCTACTTATTTCCTAAATACTTATCAGTGTTTTCCGAAAATTAGAGGATAAATAATGATACTGAGCGAGGCTAAGTATCTTCACCTCTTAATTAATTACTACTGGTTAATTTTTAAAATGGCGCTTTAATTTGACCCCTCTCCCCGTGTTTACTAAAAAAGCGTGTGCTATTGAGTACATGGCCTCTTCAGGGTCGTCAGGAATTTCCACTCTCGTCGTGAGAATGGGTCATCCAAGTCAGCGATATCTGTTAACCGGCGGTAATGAGAACCAACTATTTCAACCTCTTAACTTACCTCAGAAAATTTCTACTGAAGGGATTACTATACAAACCGGGAGGAACCTAGTTCTAGAAATAGATAAGAAAGATACCTGAGAGGACTAATAGGACTATACCAACTACTTTCGAAATGTCGTTAAATAACGTTTTACAAGACCGAGTAACAGTGTTAGTGAATCCCTCTCGAGTAAACGAGTTCAGTTAGAAAAATTAGTGATGCAGAGTAAAATGAAGATGAATTAATTTCTACGGAGTTAAGAAGGAAAATTAGTTTTATCTGTAAAAGACTAATCAGCCACTGTCTGAAGTTTTAACCCTAAGCTCACGGGTGTGTTTTATCTATGCGAATTTTCACTGAGTCAGTTCGGGTCTAATAATAAAAGGAGAAGAACTACAATTAAACAAGAAATTTTACTATAAAGTATAAATATGCATGTCATAATATAAGTTTTATATAAGAGTTTGCATTAGCTTTGAGATAAAAAAAATTTTCATTCATTCGTAATTTTCTAAACGCTTAAAGCAAAATCTGACTGTATATATAATACTACACAATATTTTGAATGTAAAATCCGAAAATGAAATCTGTCCTCATAGAGAATCTGAATAATGCTTCTACTGTGAATTTTAGGTAAATCTCTAAGTAAGCCAAAGACGTGGGTCAGCAAAACCGTGAATTTTGGATGAAGAAAATTTAACTGCTTTAAATCTATACACATATAAAATTAATCACAAACCGCATCACTGTCTCAGCAAAAATGCACGGCACTCAAAAACAGTAAAAAACGCACAGAGCACTACCCGACTCAACCGAGTAAAAAGAAAATTGTCCGACGTTTCGCTAACTTTAAGCTGTTAGCATCTTCAGGGTTTGAGTAAGACTAAGTAAACTTTGTGATTGACCCAAAAATTTTATATGTATGTATAAATTATGGAAAACGACCGCGAAAGTTTAAACATTATTATGCTTTAAATCGACTTCCTCAACCATTGGTTCTGTTTATGTTCTTAAAACATGTTGTATATGAACCTGAAGGAAAGTAATACTTCTATAGTATACACGAATAGTTCTATTAATATTATAATCATTTGTATATTAATTTTTAGGCGTCTTTTAGGCTGCAGGTGCACATGTAGAGTGGGGACTTTATGTGTGTAGACTGTGCAACTCCAGCCTCAGCCAATCCATGTGTTCCTGGACTACCCGGCCATGAAGAGCGAAAGAAACAGGTTGCTACCAGAGGCAAAGGAAGGTTGTGTCAATGCCAAAGAGATTATAGAGGAGGGATGTCCACTGAAGGTAGCTGCATTCTTAGCCTGCTTCTTGAAGAAACTGGGAGGGGTCAGAATTTGAAGCTGGTTGTAATGACTTTAATGTATAGTTAAGTGCTGCATGTGATTGTATTGTATGTTGCTCTGTATATGTTGTGTTCTGTTATTGTATATAGAAAGGTGTATTGTTATGTGTTGAAAGAAGTTTCTGATAGGCACAGAAGTCATATATACTGTATGTATTTGATTATTTTTCGCCTAAGGTTGTATAGACCAGTGGTGCGCAAACTTTTTCCGACTGCGACTCCTTCAGTAGAGAGAAAAATTTTGGCGATCCCTTGAGATATATGTTTACAAACACGAAGTATAGCTCGCGAATTTCTCTCATTTCATAGAACAAAAACACAATCAAATCTGACACATATAAATTTTATTTATACTTTTAAGAAAATACTTTTTATACAGTTTTATACTACATAAGGCATGCAGGCACAATGCAATTTATAAAAATTTGGCGTCCTCCACGGTGGTCGCGATCCCTAGTTTGCGCACCTCTGGTCTAGACATTGAAAACATTTTCTGGTAGATTTAGTGGACATGTTACGTTAGAGCGACACTAACTGATGTGTGCTGACGTTTGTGTTTTGTGTGACGTTTTGAAAAGAATTTTATTAGGCATTTGGACAAAAAGCAAAAGTTTAAATTCAAAAACGAAACAAATTTTTACTTTTATTTAAGGAGGAAAAGAATCGAGTTTGAAAAGTAAAGTCGTAGCCAGAAATAATAAAAAATCTTATTTGTCACGTCGAAACAGTCTTCAAAATCGAATCGGAGGAAAGTGAAGAGAGTGTATAAAAACGAAACGTTGACACTATCAGAAAGAAAGAAGGAGAACTTTTTGAAAGAGTCTCGCGAATAGTTGACCGTTGGCTTTAATCCTAGGATACGAGGAGTAAAGTGGTGAAGTTAGCTTAGTTGACTCGGGATTAGACTGAACGTCGGTTGTATTGGCGTTCCGTGAATTCCGAAATTATTAACTCAATAAATAAATAAATAAATAAATTCGCGCGCGCGTTTGTTTTTAATTTATTTTATTAATTTATTTGGATTTCAAATTTCCTGCTGGTAAGAATTTTTCACATCTGGTTTTATTATTATTATTATTTTCTTTAATTTTGTCAAATTTATATTTTTGATTTTGTTTTCGTCAACTGTCATCACCTAACAACGGATTTCAGTCTGAGACTTCTTCCAAAAAAATTTTTTTTAAATTTAACTCATTAACGCCCAAATTGACAAATATTTTAAGTTCAAAATTTCGCTTATTAATTATCTCGTCCTAAGTCAGAAAATATATATACAACAATTTTTCAAATTTACGTTTATGAATTTTCGCTCAAAAGTTCTACAAACGTAATACCGATACCTACAGTTTTCATAGATATACATATACCTTCCTTGGCCCAACCACTACCTTTCTGTCTAAAATATTATGTACAATTGTGCACAAAATATTTCTTAATATACAATACCAAATAAATATTTAAGTTTCCACAACAATTCGGAACATATACTTGTACGTATGTATACCTGTGATAACCTTAAAATTCTATTTGAATCATTTTTGTTTTTGTTTGTCCTATAAATACGACACTGGTACTTGAAGTTTTTATGAGTACACATATACGTTATCATGAACTGAAATATTTACTTAACTCTTATAAGATAGGTTTATTTTGTATGGTCTTTTTATAAAAAGTATGTGTACGGTGATAGTGATATAGCTTTGTAATTTTCTCCTTGAAATTATCAGAGATATACTCACCTGTATGTTACGAATTTTCGTGGAACTATAATAATATTTTTATTTTTCATTTTAAGGATATTATAAATATTTTGTATGATATTTTGCAAGAGAGTTTCCATACACAAAGTTATAGTATATTTCAGACAGTAACTTAGTAGCTTGGCTTCTCAATTTTCTTCTTGACATCGTCTCTCCGTCTTATACTTCATCATAAATTCTCCATATTCATCGTGTTGAGTTCGTATATATTTTAGAAGCTGATGTACACTGTTTAACTACTGTAGGTAATATAATTTGGGTTAATTTAATCCAGAATTTGGGTTAACAGAAGTTTGATATACTGGTTTTGGAGTTATTGACTAGTTTGTATATAAATCTTGAACTTACCACTGTCACATCAATTATTCTTGTAAGAACTGTCCGCTACCACTTCTTAGTGCTGATTTTAGAAGTATATTTTGATCAAGAGATTTTGAATTTTTATACTAAACCTGTATAATCTATTTCTCTCAAGATTCCCGTCGTGTTGAATATACGTATAAGCTATAATTGCATTATTATTATTGGATACTCAAATCTAATAAAATTGTTTATTTGGTATGCTACTTTAATATGGTGTACAGTATTTTGTAATGTATATTTTAGACAGTTTTGCTTTGTAAATTACGAACGTAACCTACGTTGGAGAGGAACCTGTCTCGTAAGAGCATAATAATGTAAAGACGAAAATTGGAGAGACGAGCCACTAAGCTACTGTCTGAAATGTATTGTAACATCCTGCACATACTTTTTATATATACCTGTGATAACTTTGAGTATTGTGTTTTAGAACTGTTGACCAAAAGAAAAAAATTGGAAAACCAAGCTTCTAAGTTACTGTCTGAAATATATTGTAACTTTGTTTACAAACTGTTTTGTAAAATACAATACAAAGTGACCATATATTAAAAGAGTTACATAAATATTGTATATCAGATGCACGATTGTCTATAAGATATATCAGTATAACTTCAAATATGAGTCTTCTATTTATCGAAGAGCATCACAAAATTTACAATATAATAAAAATTGATTTATATTTTATTTCCTAACTAATCGTAAACATAGGCTATTATTTATATATATAACATTCTTCTGCAGCAGGGGTGTCAAACTCGCGGTCCGGTTAATATATCCGATAAAAATAAAAGTGAATTAGAAACAAAACCAGCATATAAAATTATAATATACTGTATTTATGAACTTTACGGATCATTTTAAACAAGAATTTAATTATATGTATATATTGTACTATTCAAAATAAAAATATTTGTTCCTATGAACACTGATTTTGTTTTGCGGCCCACCTAAAGTTAACCGTCGTTAATTTAGCACAAGTAACTTTTGGGTTTGACACCTGTTCTTCAGGAATGAAATATTAAAAGATAATATAAAATTGATGATATAGTTTGCGATTTAAAAATATTTGGGGAGGAGGTGAATTTTTCTTTTTATAAATACAGAATTCATGGTTGGAAGAAAGTATAAAATTGACACTGTCATATAAATAAGACGGATTCAAGATGGAAGAACTTTTTTTGCCACTTAATACACCCTATCTAAGAGACAGACCAAATATAATATAAAACTTTTTTCATATTTGAACCAAACTTGATCGAACTCATTGATCTGTTTACCAATTTTCGATTGGATTTGACCTTTCTCGGATTGACTTTCGCTTACAATGTCTGCTATCGAGCCTGAAACATTTTTTTTTAGTATCACTTTTGTTTGTTCCTGTTTAAAGACACAATTTCAACCAAACGTTCGTCAAACCCTGGGCTCTGTATTGTTAGTCCACACTTATTTGATTTACTTATTCACGGAAGTAAGTCGTGATTTAGTGTTTGAAAAACAGATTTTTTATGAAAATGTGTTTATTCAAGAGTTTTTCGATTCGATATTAATCGAAATTTATTTGAGTTTGGAGGAAATTGGCTTCGAGAAAACTGTTATAACCGAACGCTATTTATAATTTTATGTTTTCTGGTGAGTTTTGAGATTTTTTTTTTCCCTCCCCGGCTGTAACCATTTATGTTTGTAGTGCCAGGCTTTTGACTGTTGGACAACTCAACTCGAATTTCTTCCAACTTCTTCGTTAACGTTGAAACCTGTAGGTATCATCGTGGAAGAAGGTTTGGTTTAGATTCATCTCCACAGCATGCATTCGTACCATCCTTAACTGGTTATGTACATAACAAAGAGGGAATTGAGCCAAATATATCAGGAAATCAGTCTTTGACACTTTATATTATCGTTATTAAAAGATTTTATTGCATACATTTTGAGGTAATTCATCTCATAAATATTGCACACTCTCAAGGATGTTTAGCTTTGTTTCTTTCTTTCTCAGTGGAAAGAAGCCAACACGGTAGCCGAAACAATTTAATGAATAATATAAACTGTCATAGGAAATGCATAAGGAAATGCATAAATGCTGCACACTTTCTAGGAGAGTTCGTTTCATAATTATTGCACATTGTCACACGGCATTGTCAAGGATTATTGTTACTCCAAATATTTAACTTTAGCATCAGGTCTACCGGAAAGTTCTGTCCGATAATATTACCACAAGTTTGAACATGTTTGCGTATATTCGTCTGACGTTTTTTTTTGGTTTTTTTTCACTTATACAGTATACATACTGACCAAACAAATCAACAAAAATGGAGGTGTTTCATGACAGTATTAAGTACGAATGGATGGGCTGATCGACAGATTTGTGGTTCATTTAAGCCCCTTGTATTTTGTATGAATTCTAATATATGATACAGAAGGAGTGGATAATTTGTCTAAGGTTTTGGATGAAGGTACAGTTTCTCATAAAACTTACAGAAGATGGTTCAAAAAATTTCAACTAGGTCATTTTGACCTTTCCGATGAACCCAGCTCTGGACAACTGTCCTTAATCGACGATGATACTGTCATGATTATGTTGGTGCAAAACACTTTTCTGACAACATTATCGATATAATTACGTCATAAATAATGACGAAAATTATATTATTCAATAAAGATTATTTAATGTATGATAAATTTATACTATTCTATTAATCTAAAAACGGACAGGTGTTTCTGGTAGGCCAAAGAATTATCATCGCTAACATTTTACGTTTCGTTCTTAAATCTAAAGTTATCAAGTCAAACCATTCAATCAAATTTAAATATTCGGACAGAAGAACGAAGCCTAGGCCTAAAAGAAAATTAAATCTTACAGATGACTTGAATTCGCAAAACTATAAACGACATCAAAAAGACTGTCACTTCACTAACTATAGTTTGTTTTGGTTTGATTCCGTTTTCTTCTCTTAAGTATAATAGAGAAACTTGTATAGTCAGACGTTGACCACTACACCACAAATCTCCCACCTATGGTCTGTTTCAAAGTGTGCAAAAATTATCTTTTCCTCTTTTTGGTCCATTCATCTTTCATTTAATGCCTGCTTTTTGTCAGGAAACAATAACATTCGGGCATATTGCCAGCCACATTACTCCCTCGCGTGTAGGGCTCTTGAAAAGCGCAGGGTCGTCGATATCCGATTTGTTCAAGGTCGTAGTAGACAAGCTGAGGTGTTTTGTTTCCTTTCACTTTTAAATTTCGTTTCTCCTCACTCCGTTGTTGTTCATTACGAACTCTTAAGGAGTGATAAAAGTTTAAATACTCACGTCACAACAGGAAGCTTATGAAAGTTGGAACGACGAAAGAGAAAAAGAGACCAAGGAGGATTGTTCGAAAATAGGTTAAACTCTCCCAAGAACATGTGGACCAAATTAGAATAAAAACACTCAAGGACATCGGTTTCCTTTTGAAGTGGTTTGAGCTTCTTAAATCATTTCTCCTCTCACCGAACACTGTCTTTCAAAAGATATAACATTGATCGAAGTTATAAAATTAAATTAGAAGAGTGGGAAAGTAACCAAAGCGTGCTTAATTTTGATCCTTCAGATTCGAAAAGGGAAATCGGATACACAAATTCGAAGACAAAAACCTCAGATCTGGTGTTGCCAAGGCGACTGTCCAATTTTTTGTGTCGCTTTTCGGGACTGTCTTGTTACACGGCTGAGTTGGGACGAAGAAAAAAATCCTCCCACTAGTCAGTTTAAAATGTTTCAATTTTTTTAACTGTATACACTAAACTTTTGGGGTTTGTAGAAAACTGCGTCACGGATTTCTTAAGCAACGAACACTTATACTGAAGCCTGAGTATATTTGATCTACCGGAAAGCTCTGTTTGTTTCTACAATATCGGTAATGTTCGATGTTGTCAAAAATGATTTTGCTCCAACATGATCTTGACAGTATTGTCGTTGATTAAAGATGGCCGCCCAGAGCGAGGCTCATTAGTAAGATGAAAGTAAGTTGAAATTTCTCGAACCATTTTCCTTAAGTTTTATGAGAAATTGTAGCCTACTTTCATCTAAACCTTAGACAGACTATCCAATCCTACTGTATCAACTCCTCCTTATTGGAATTCGTTCAGAATAGTGTGGCTTGAATGAACTTCAAATGTGTCAGTCCGTTCTCAGGTAATACGAACATAAACCATATTCGTTTTAGTTCGTTTGCTAGATCAGTATGTATACAGTCAGTATGAGAGGAGTCCATGAGAGTATGTATGAGTCTACAGAGAGGAGTAAGGACAGTAAAATGTTTCCGCTATGCGACGAAGCAGAAAAAATTGGTTTTGGGGTCTAACAAGCCACGTTACAGTTTTTCAAAATGGAGAACCCTTATGACACAAAAAACCTCCTGCGAAGAACTCTGAATAAAGTATATACAGTACATAACTATACAAAACACTGGAGAAGAGAATCGAGGCGTTCTAGATGTGGCTCTACCGCCGAATACTCAAGATCGCGTGGACCGACAGAATCAAGAACCGCGAGGTCTTACGCCGAATGGGCAAAGAGACAGAAGTTCTCTTTTGCATCAAACG
Organism: Columbicola columbae; assembly: GCA_016920875.1. Taxonomy (NCBI): domain Eukaryota; kingdom Metazoa; phylum Arthropoda; class Insecta; order Psocodea; family Philopteridae; genus Columbicola; species Columbicola columbae. Next base: position 6,306,813 of record JADMLL010000002.1, read on the forward strand.
ACGGAAACTTAGTGCTTCGGACACGTGATCAGAAATGGGAAATACCGACTTCTTCGATTAATTATGGAAAAGAAAGCGACCAGGCAGGCGAAAGACCTCGTGGCTGAAGAATCTGCGAGAGTGGTTCTAGTTGGACTGTGCATCCCTGTTCCGTGCAGAGATAGAGGTCAGCTTGATAGGAAGAAGGAAAAGTATAACTATACACCTTCGAAGGAAGACACTTAGAAAAACCCAACATCACACCAAATTTGAGCTCTTGGCCATCATCAGGGTAGAAGTAAGACTGTTAACAACCTCCGAAACTTAGTTTATATACCTAAAAACGATACGTATAGACCGCAACGACATAAACAATGTGGTTTAGGACCTGTAGTAATTATCTAAACCAAATCAGTTGAATCTAAAGTCCTCAAACACGTCTTTTCATCAACATTAAAACCTTCAAGACAGAAAAATTCATAAAAAAATGAACAAACATAACTTTTAGTATCTAAATATAATTTAAGATTTATAATCAGGTATAAAAATAAAAATGGCGAAGGGTTTTCATACGTGTATAGTGAAAACCCTCGCATAATTTGATTATTTAAATTCAATATTCCAGTTAAGTCGCTCTAAGTCAGAAAAAAAAAATTGTCAGCCTTTTTTATTATCAAACATAAAAAATTATATTAACAAACAAAACAAATAAAAGTTTTATAATATTAATGATAATAAAAGTGAGCACGAGGGAAAAAAATTTAAATGGAAATAAAAAAGAAGAAGTAACACGAAAGGAGACAAAAACTAAGGAACTAAAAAGAAGATGGAAGGTGACGTTGAGACGTGATAAGAGATATAATTCTGGAGTAACTTTACTCTCGGTCCTAAAAAGAAGTTACTCTGTTTCTCATTTTATTTTGAAAATGGAATTAAGTAACTTTTTAACGGTTTTATATGTCCTCCTAGTCGGGTTTTAAGTTACACCCTAAATTGTTATTAGTAAATGGAATATAAAACAGTTTCCGGGTTTCTGGTTTGTGTTACATTTCGAAATATGCTAAAATTGTTTTTAAATTTCCCTTCGACTTCGATTACAGAATGATACCATTGATCGCAAACATGATCTGTTGATGTTTTGGTTTTGTTTGTTTACTTTGGTCGGAATATATTTTTTTTTGTCTGTTGTAATGAATAATAAGTCGTCTGTCCTACACATTTGATATGGTCCCTGTTGGAATTGTTTGTGTGGTAACCCAGTCTTAAATGTTTATATCACGGTTAATGTGATAAATCGAGTTTTATGTGTTATAACAATCCAGGACATTTATGTTTTAAGCTTGGTAAGTGTGAGATGTTAGTATTTATCACATTTACCAGCTAATTTATGAAATACTCAACTCGTATTGAGGAAATCTAATAAAAGTTTGCTCAGAAGCTGGGATTCTGTCACTGTTCTGACAGATGCTAAGTAAGCCAAGTAGCTGTGATTGTTCACCAACCTTCAAATGAAAAGCGGCGAAATATGAGGAGAAGAGGTTACAGAAACCGAGCATGTGAGCAAACTTATCAAATCCCTCCAATCATGAGTTGGAGATTTTACAAACTAGTCGGTAAATGTGATAAACATTTCGTGATTTGTCACATTTACTGAGCTTAATTTCGAATAATCATCAAATTATATATATATTCGCCTTATTTATCACTTTTACCGTAACACATATGATTTAAACTTTGAGGATTTGAGTAGAAGTTTCGTTTCTCTTAAGCTGTTAACACAACACTGACTAACACTGTTAAGCCACAGGCGGGGAACAACTTGTACCACTCTTTCACTGCAATTTTCATGGCCCCAAATTTCGTCATAGTTAACACGTTAACGAGATTGATTCACGGAAGTGTAGGGACAACCATAAATACATGCAAAGCCAATGATTCTCGAAACTAGAATCAAAAGACAAGCAATAGAAGATAGATAAGCAACATGATAATTATAACTCTAAACTTCGAAAAACAATTCGGTCATTTTATAATTTTTCTAAATTCTTAGTTTTTTTATAAATAAATATAATCTGGGTAACAGATGTAACACTCCAACGTGAGCAAACTGCAAATTATGTATCAAGACCTTAAAAGGTGATAAACACCAAAACTAGAAGTTGGAGTGTGGAAAGGTTAAAAAGATTAGAGTGAGCAAATGAAGATATACTAAACCCAAAAAATCTCAAATCGTTGAAACAACCTGGTTATAACAAATATGGTCGAAACAAAGAAACAGATAACTAAAAAAACAGTTCAATTATAAATATAAAACTAATTTAACAGTTCATGGAGATTAGGATACGTGTTCACAAAGCAAAACAAAATTTTTTTGACAAAACCATGTCCACGGAGCTGGTTGTTTGTGAAACAAAACATTTTGTGAGAAATATTCTAAAGAAGAAAGGAAAATGAAGACTCATAGTTATAAATATACCGAGTACCCAATTTTACCGAAAAAGGATGTCGGGCACATTGCCAGATGTTGTAAGCTTTTGAATAAATAAAATTTTGGGAAATAACTGGAAGTTCGTTGAGCTTTCGAAGTGTCTAAAGACGAATACTAGAAATTCTTCTGTCAAATTTCGCCTTTGGGTTATTAAACCTCAAACGTCAGCTGAGAAGAACACTTTTTAGTATTCAGTATAAGAAAGAAAACAATGAGTCTGGTTTTCCGAAAATAAAATCGTCTCTCTGTTTTCTTTTAAACAAAGTTCAAGTACAGCACTGGTTATTGAAGTAAGAAAACAGACTTTTCTCGAAAGCTGTACTCTCGTCCATTTCAACACGGCCCAGAACGAAATTTATAGTCTCAATGAAAATATAATCGTCACCATAAATATGATTTGGTTTCCTTGTTTATCGGTTAGACACCTACAAAGCACACACACCACACACTCTCTCGCACTCACACAAACACTGTTCGATCAGTTTTTTTTAAAAATGACTTAACAAAATGATTCTTCGGTTATGGGAAAATATTTGTCGAAAATAAGGAAACGTTGACATAGTACGTCAAGGTGACCTGTTGTAAGTACTTTGAAAACCGATACTTGAGGAATGGCAAAGCGAAACGATGTGTAATGCTAAGCCGGATTTAATGACCAGTCTATTCTTTTCATTTCGAAAGAACGTAGAGTTTCAGATAAGGAGGAACGAAACCGACCAGGTAAATACTGGAAAATAATATAAAACCTTTGCCAAAAGTAATAGTATTCGAAACGACAGGACTTGAACTACTACCTGGAGGACAGTTTTTTGTAAATATGTCGTTGGGACTGTAGAGTTGAATGTCCAAGTGGTACTACTCTCACATTTTCGTGATTGAAAAGCCCACAATGTCATTACCACCTCATGTTGTTGTCTATGTACTAGCTTAAGAATATACTGAAGGAGAGAAATACAAAAACTGGAAAGGCAAACCCCAAAAGAAACAGCGAAAACTACACCAGGTAGTATAGGAACGTTGCGATGAGGTGATTGTCTAGCTTTCAAAAAGCCTGAAAAGCCCCAACTTTTGCTCCAAATTTTATGTACAGTCTTATTATTTATAATTAAAAGTATAGTATATCACACAATTTGATTAAAATCTAACACAGTTCCCACTCGTGATGGGAAATTTAACAAAAGTTTGCTCGGATACTTTGCTTTTGACTCTTCTTCTTCTTCTCCCCTAATTCGTCGCTTTTGATTCGGAAGTTCGTAGACTGTTATTGGCGAGCTGCCTTGCTTAGCATTTGTCAGAAGAGTGACAGAAGCCAAAGATTTGATCAACTTCTACTAAATCCCCCATAAAAGTTGAAGATTTTATAAATTAGCCGGTAGATGTGATAAATATTCCGTAATTTGTCACATTTATCAAGTTTAGTTGGTGACTATGAATAATCGCCGAACAATCATACATAATACAATACCTAATTTATCACTTTTACCGTAATATATATCGGGTGAATAATTTATACAATTTCACAGCATAGACACAAACATAAGAGCTTCAGTGTTGTGTTTGTGTTGGTGTTTTTGGTCATGTGTATGCGTGTATTATGTTTGTGTCTGTTCTGTGTAACTGTGTACGTGGTATTTGACCCAAATCTTTAAAAACTGTTTTGCTAAATGGTATTCATCCGCGAAAGTCGAAGTTTAAAAATTTCCCACCGAGTTTGGAGAGTAAAATAGTTCATCAGCTTGACAGTCTTGGGTTGGGTATTCTCCATCTACACGTTCTGCGACGTTTCGCACAAAACAAAACCCAATAACCGAGGACCTTACTTCACCTAAGCGAAATGCTCATTTATCATGTCGCAATACCAACACCAACAACAAAAATCATATTTAAGTAATTAAGAATCGAGGGCAATTAAGACTTTGTTGGCTCATCATTTGATTATCTATTTCACTCAAGTATTAAACGAGAACACAAAGCGAAGTCAGGCTTTCCTAACTGGTGGAAAATGAAGGAAAGCATTTTGTAAAAAGAAGAAATTTGAATTTAAAAAATCCCAGTTTCGTCGTTATTTATTGTCATAATGTTTATTAACTTTTATTTTGAAAAAGAGTAAACAATTTGTTGACTGTTTGAGAAACACTGAATAAATAACCATAAACTAATCGTCGAAACGAGCAAAAAAAAAGTCGTTAAAATGCCTCCGAAAAGAAATTAATAGTTTTTAATTTTTGTGACTGGAAAACACCTGGTGACCGACAGAACCACTCGGAAAATGTATGTAAATGGTTTAGAAGTTTTTTGCTTAATAATAAAAAAGCTTAATCGTGTTAATATCTCTCTGCCTTTTTTACAAATCACCTAATTAAACAAAAAAACGTTGGCAGTGGCAGTAAAAGTGAAACTCGGTCATAAATTCAACTGATACTTTTTTAATTAAAGACGCCCCATCGTGGTGGTGTGTTGGAAGTTTCTGTACCATTTTCGCCGATCGTTTTCGAAGCCTGCTGACTCAAGCTATTCTTTAAATTATTTCCCTTTGGCTAACGGTCTTGGAGTCTTGTTTCACTGACTGTTAGTGGAGCTCGTGATAAATCGTTCTTCACTTACCAATGAAAGTAGTCGGGTCGAATTGTAGGGCGGTAGCTGATTCAGCCTCGGTAGTAGTTTCTGTTACATGATTTCCGCTTTTAACTTAAATTTCTGTAATTTATAACAATAATATTTTTACTGTATACGGGAAAGTTCTGTCCGTCTGGAATAAAATAATTGTCATCGTTATCTGTGATTTATCTGTATCGGCAATGTCTGATGTAGTCAAAGGGTTGTAACATGATCTTGACTGTATCGTCGTCGATTATATACGGTCGTCAAGAGTGATGCACACCAAAACAAATTTCTCGAAATATTTTCTGTAAGTTGTATGAGACACTACCTTCATCCAAAACCTTGGAGAAATTATTCACTCCTTCTGTATCATTTCTTTCTTATTTGAATTCATACAAAATACAGTGACTTAAATGAACTTCAAATTTGTCAATCAATTTCTCCGTTTTTAGTTGGTACTAACATGAATCTTCTTCATTATAGTTCATTTGCAGAGTCAGTATATATACCTACAGTGATGAAATGAGAGAATCAAAAAAGCGTCAAATGAATATACATAAACTTGATGTCATATTATTGGAGAGAACTTTACAGTAGACCTTATATAATATTAATATTATCTTCTCCTTCTTCCGAAGTATTTTTCTTTACTCTTCTCTTATTTTTTGTTCTGTATTATACTCATAAGCTAATATATAACCAGATACATTTTTTATCCAATTCCTGGGGTTGACTAGGTGATAGCATGACGTACGTTAGACAGGTCAAATACGGTAAAAGTGATAAATCCGGCGACTATACATAATTCTTGCCTCTCGTCTTTTTTTGTCTCCTAGTCTTCTACTACAGGTTTCAAAACTTTCCGGCATGCTGACTGCAGATGATTGGGCGAAGCGTTGGAAACGCCGCATCGAAGGAGAAGAACACTTCCTCCGAAAAGTTCTGAAAAGATAAACTGATACTGAATAAATGATTTTACAATGCAATCATTCCGGGAAGTATTGGGACAAAAACTATATTTTTACCAAAATTATGTTGGTTGTCTACTTAAGCGTTACAGAGTTTTGAAGGACTGTGTCTAAATATAACATATATTTTTAAATGAGTGATTCTCAATTACTGTGCCGCGAGATTCTCAAAGTGTCGCCAAATTTTAGGGATGCATACAGTAAAATAGTGGAGGAGATTATTGGCGAATGTATCGAGATGAAATATAGAGAGCAGAACTTAAATATATTGTATTATAAGTGTAACAGTTAATTATCTATGGTTTTTTAATTTATCTAGTTGTTAGTGTGCTACCAGATTTTTCAATTATAAGAAAATGTTTGAGAATTACTGTACTAGATACTTACACATACATTACTATATACAAGTCAATATACAAATTCTTACATTCATACATCTACATTGCTTGAGACTATACATTGGTTCAAAGATCCTAGCGACAGACTATTCTTCAGGTACTGGATACAACTAATTAATGTAACATGTGTAGCACTGATACTCAAACTCTAAAGATAATTGGCCGAATGATTAAATAGCTCAAGTGGCATAGTAGTCATTGGAACGGTTAACTGTGGAATTTATTCAGGTGGGAAAGCAAAAAAAGGTTTGTGTCAACGGTCTGAAACGGTCGTTTCCCTTTAATCGAGGCCATCCACATGTCATTCCTTTTCAAAAATTTTTGTTACGACGAACACAAAGACAGAATTCTTGTTTGGAACAACAAAAATGATAATACTCTAAAGTGAGAATCGGTGTTTGGTTGTTCAACCCAGGTTCAACATCATGTTAAACCTAATATTTGGAATCCGAGATCAGGTATCGGTTTTGATTGATTTTTCGCCTGCATAGCTTTTCAAATGAAGTTGATTTTTAATAGCTTATACGTCTGACTAAATTATCTGGTTAGGTAGCTAAGGAAATATTGGGTGATGAGATCGGTATAGTTCGGGCGTTTTATACTCAAAACATTATACAAAGGCAAATTGGGAATACGGTTCAAAGAAAACAAAAACAGTGAGAATGGCGCGCATGAAGTTCGAGTATAAGTGGCGAGTGAGAGTCAGTCATCGCTCGATAGCAAACATTGACCAGTACGAATTAGTCTCTTGTAGAAAAATATTTACAAAAAAAGATTTCAGGAGATGGAATCATACTTAACCGAGAATGAAAAATGATGGAAGAGATGGTGAAGCAAGAGAGTTAGGAAAGAATAAAAAATACCTGAAAAGGCAAATTCGATGGTCATTTATACAGAAGTGTCATTGATCGTTAGCAAGAAGTGCTCTTGGGTTCAAAGGAAAGTTGAAAAAGGAAGCGTAAGAATTACGTAATTGATAAAATAAACTCGTTAAACCTGTCTTTACTACTACTTATAATCTAGTTGTAATGACCACTGTGATGATCTTTACGATGGTACAGTTCACCTTTGGATGACTCGATTGTGCGTCTCAGTCCTTTGTCATCCACCTGTGCCAGTCACGTGTGACCATATTTCTCCAAAACTAATTTATTTGATGTTGAAAATAGTTAGTGTGTAGTTTTGTCAGGTGTTCTAAAGTTCACTAACGCTGAGAAAATTTACAACCACCAAACTACAGCTGGAATTTTAACGACTTGTAATAAAAGAAGTAAAAATAAAGATGTTACCACCAACTCGCTTCGTTTGGGTTGGTCTCTACTGTACAAGATTTGGACAACTCTAATGTTGTACAACACGATGCTTGACTACAGTTTCGTGAAACGGAACAACAGACTCATGAAAAATTGGACGAATATATATTATTCATGGTCACCAATTAAACTTGATAAATGTTACAAATTAATCAATATTTATCACATTTACCGGTCAGTTTGTAAAACCTCCAACTCCTAATGGCGAAGTTAATAAAAGCTTGCTGACGTGCTTGTTTCTGTTATTTTTCTGATAAAATTCAAGCAATCTAAGCAGTTGTGCTTGTTAGTAACAGTTAGACACCTTTAACTATATAAATTAAATACAGAAAATATATTAATATTTTATAATAATATTTAAGTTCTATTTATGATGTAGTGAAATTTAAAAACGTCAAATTAGCTCTCTCACTTCCCACAGGACGACATGAATCCTTTTGTTAATTTTTTGCTGTCGTTCTGTATCATATATGAGTTTACACTAAGCGACTGGGATTTGTACAGTCTTGGTTTTAGCTTCATCATGACAAGAGTTCTAACCGGGCTCAAACTTTGTTTTCTTTCGTCCGCCATTTTCTTATATACTAAAACTGCAATCCTTCTTCGTTGGTTCACTAAGTCTTCATCAAGGCTGTGACGCGGTTTTTTAAAAGTCACCAAAAGTGTGGTGTATACAGTAAAAAATGATGATTTAGTTCCAACAACTTTTTTTCTTTAAGGAGATAGTCATTTCCACTTTTAGATGTCTTAATATTGTTATCAGTTAAAACGTTTTTTCGATTCCATTTTATCTTTTGAGGTATTTGGGATTTTGATAATTTCGCGTTATTTGGGCATAAATAGTTGACATTTTATGAATGAACTTGTCACTTGGAAGTCATACAAGAACACAGTCTCTAAAAAATGTTAAGTGTCGCTGCCAGCTGTTTGAGGTGTGATACAGATAAAGTCTTGACGAATTCAGATAAAAATATTTCTTCACTTTTGCCTCAACTGTAAGTGTTCTATCTTTGTTCTAGCTTACTTAACTGAATGTAAAATATTTTTTTTTAAATAACTGGTTGTAATGTGTATGCGTGTTTTTGTTATTTGTTCTGTATGACTCGTTTCTTGTTGGCTAATGTGCTATATCATGTCCTCCTGCGGTCACCGCAGACCATTTTACGTGTGTCCACCGATATCCAAACACCTTCAAGAATCATTTTTCTCATGAATATTTAATAAATTATTGTAGTGAATTGTAGTCAAATTGCAGGACGTACTATACTTTTTGGTTTATAGTATGTAAGACTATATCTCTCCTCCGCCGAGTGGGTCTTTCTCTGTTCACTACACTACCACTGAATAAGTAAAGTTAGCACTGACCCCAATCTCTCTGCTTTGAGTTTGAGTATGTTTGTAAACTGTATCATGTATAGTTAGTTTTGAGATCTTCGTGGTTGTTAGAGATGTTAGTCTTTTGGGTGTTACTCTGCTAAAGTCAAACTCTTGGTTAGATGTAAGAATATTCTCGTACTTTGTCCAGACTTTTGTCTTCTTTCACGGCTGAGGACATCTTCAGTTGAACCAAATTCGGTCTCGACTCCAAGTCGATTTCATAAATATTGCACACGGTATTGGAGGAGTAGTTTCATAAATATTGCACAATATCTTGGAAGATTTAAGGCATAAAGACATTCACAGTGTAAGGAAGTTCGGCTACGACTCAAGAATTTGTTCGCGAGAACTTGTTTCATGAATAAAGTGAAAAGTATATAAAATGGATTCTTCGTGAAAGTGTGCAATATTTATGAAATGAAAACTGGGTAAAAGTAGGAAAAATTTTTAAAATAAATTCTCCACGAATTGGCTCAATTTTATTTTAATTAATTGTAATAAAAATTGTACAAGTTCGGTCTCGGCTTTAAGTCAGTTTCATAAATATTGCACACTGTATCGAAGGATTCGTTTCATAAATATTGCACAATGTTTTGGAATATTTAAGTCATAAAGACATCACAGACTACAGGAAAATTTGTTTAATAGGACCCGTTTCATAAATAAAGTGAAAAATTTAGGAAATAAATTCTTCGTGAAAGTGTGCAGTATTTATGAAATGAAATCTGTGTAAAAGTAGGCAATATTTTTAAAATAAATTTTCTCCGAATCTTTAAAAATAATTTGTAATAAAAGTTGTTCAAAATTCTTAAGTAAATTTTGTTGTAAAATCTACAATACACAGTATACTTGGGCGGCGTAGCAGCCAAAAGATTAACATTTCAAGTTTCTGTCGTTTGTCTTGATTTCCACTAACATTCCTCTGAAATACACTTATGAGTCACCAAAAAGAAATTAGATTGGATTGAAACATTCGTATCATTTTACGACGGATTAACTTTTCAAATTACGCTCTATTCTGAATCACTGAAATCGTCATCAATGAACCATAGCCTAATCAAAAAGCTTGAAGAGTGAAAAAAAGAAAAGTTGAAAGTAAGCAAAACGAATTTGTAAAAGAATTTGCGAAAGTTTATTTTTATCGGTGTTAAAACACCTTCCCTAAATAAACAAAGAATAAATAAAAAAATTCATCAAGCACCACTTTGTGCCTCACCGCCGCCTACGATGTGTCATTGTCAATCAAAAATTTCTTTTAAAAAAATACCGGAATCGGATTGGAATCTACTTTTGCAACGTTAGTCATAATTCTAGGTTTTTACAATTGTATCATAATTTATTCATCGGTCATTTTTATATTTACCTGAAAAGAAGTTATTGTTTTGACAAAAATCCTTGCCTACGAACAAATTCCAAGTCTGATTAAACATTTTGAAGGAATCGTTTGTGTCAAAATGAGAATCGCTTATATACAATATTTTATTTGTTTAATTATAGATATTGCAAAAGAACACACAGTTCCTCGTAACCAGTTAAATGTATCCACAATTTATCTAAACTTAACGGAGTTTATCTGGTAGGGAAGCACTTTAACTGATTCCGTTAGAAGGACTTTCTTACTTCAGCCTATCACATTCCGCTATATCGCCACCATCCGTATCTGTTCATGTTCAGGGGGAATGTTGAGTTTAACTCATCTTCTGGGTCTTGGATGAGCCTGGAACCTCACAGCCTAAACCAAGTTAACCCTTTCCTAACCCCAAAGACGACGCCTCTCCATTACAACTCTTTCAAAGTCCCATGTGCCAAATACTTCTTCCTCCTTCCGCCGACATACTACAGGGTTCCCCAAAATCCTTTTGCACCTTTTGTCAACTGTCTTCATCATGCTACAATATAACATGTACCTGGTCCAGATTTAAGGGGTTTGATCCAGACAACAGATCACAGCAATATCTCAGCCTAGGAGTACTAAAGGATAGAAAGGAACTACACACTTCAAATTATTAACATTTTGGGGTTGGATTAAGAAAGAATTTACCAATTCGGAACTACATACAGTTATGACGAAGAAGTTTTATAGAACTTCGTTTGCTATATATAATAATGCGGGAGGTCTGTGGTGTAATGGTTAAGGACCAGACTAAGAAGTTACAGTCGCGAGTTGAAATCCTCCTCCCGTATTCTGTTATACCCAAAAAAGGTGGAAAACGGGATGAAAACTCGACTATATATAATAATAATATATATTTATATTTGACATGTCTTACATGACTTATCAATTTTGTGTTCATACACTTTTCGTTCTTCAAAAACTTCTTTGAGAAAATCTGCCATCCTCTTCATCTCCTGAGTACTCCTTCCTCCTTTTTCATTTATTTTTTTATTTCTGTTGTACCCAAGCTGTAGTTTGTTCACTGGAATACTGATTCTCTATATATTTATAGTAAGCGAAACTCTATGTATATTTAACAGAATATTATATTTAAACTATCAGCAGCTGAATTTTGTGATTGAGTAAAGAATGAAGAGAGCCTAAGCAAGAGTTATACGGTAGCTACAACAGGAGACAGTCCGGTACTTGTTTTTGTTGCATATTACCTATTAGTTAGTAAATTTTATCTGTATCAGTCTTGCAGTACTACAATATACAGTTTCGTTCATTGAGAACTGGGTGTTTTTGTTTCGCTCAACTACAGACCTCCCTTGCTCTTACCCGAATAGGGAGGATTTATGTGAATGGAGAGCTAAATTATGTAATAATATAATAGCTACTGTATATATTTATAGATTAACTGTAATAACTAAAATGAGAGGAAAATGATGTGGTGCTGAATAATTTAGATGTTGTTGACTGAATGCTAATAACAGCGCTGTTGCCGTTTTCATTCATTTTTGTTTTCAGCGACTTTTTTGTCTTTGCTAAAACTATCCTCCAACCATCTCAGAAATCAGTGGCCTGAATTATAACGTCAGTTACAGTTGTACAGAATATATATTAAAAATCAAATACCGAAAAATATTTCAAAAATAAAATTCAACACCGAACTGCGTGGGGTTTAAAATTTACGAGAAAGACGTCCAATGCAGAACGAAAATAAATTTACAGAACAAAAGCTTCAAATAAAAAGGGAATTTTTAAGAGAGAGGAAAAGCTCACGGGTTCATGTCCCAAGCGAACAAAAAAGAAAAACAAATTTCAATGAAAGTTTCGTCGGTCGTGTCAAGAGCATGCGAAACTTATGAGGAAGATGGGAAATGTTGGTAGACGTTATCTTCCCTGGCCATTGACATTGCCATCATTCTGACATCCGAAAAGTTTCCACGACACGTCGTCTCCTCTGACATCTTTCATCTTTGGAAACTCAATTTCGGGGAACCGTGCCCTTCAACCAAAAACGTGTTTGTATAAAATAACCGTGACCTCGTTTTCTGGCATATCCGAAGACAAACATGATTTTATTTTCCTTACTTTGCAAGGGTGAACATCTTCTCTCCCGCTAACTAATAATTTATTTATTAATAATTTTATCAATTATTTATTGCTATTTATCCTTGCAGACTGAGCAAAACCTATCAGTAGCATGTTACGTTCCTGACCTGAAGCCTTTCAAGCGTGAAACAACCAGGAAAAGTTACCGAGGTCCTAGCTGTAAGTTTTCAACTATTAATAACACTTGCAATAACTGAATCTGAGGTTGCTGTGAGCTGACTTGCTGTCCTCTTTCACAGCCAAAACTATCCTCAGTGAAGGAAGTTCGGTATTGACTCCGAGAATTTATTTGTTAAATTAATAGACCTAGAAAGTGTGCGATATTTTTGAAATGAACTCTCTAAGAACCTGTTCAGTAAAGTGAATACTTCTAAAGAGTGTGCAGTATTTATGAAATAGATTATTCAAGTAAGTAAGCAAGCAATATTTTTAAAACGAATCCTCCGTGAAAGTGTGCAATATTTATGAAATGAATTCTACTGCAAAATTTGTGTTGTTTATAAAATTAACCATCCAAGTGGATGTGCAGTATTTATGGAAGGGAATTTGAGGGTCTCAAGTCGAAAGCTTTTCTCAAAAGTTCCACACTATCATCATTACTTTCATAAATATTGCACACTTTTATGAAGAATTCGCGGGAGGTCTGTGGTGTAGTGGTTAAGTGCCAGACTATGAAGTTATAATCGCGAGTTCAAACCCTCCTCCCGTATCCTGTTGTACACCAACAGGGCCAAAAACGGTATTAAAACTCAAATATAACACCTTGAATAAAGTCAAATAAAACGTTCGGTTACGAACTGGCAAAGCGTTCGCTATTAAACTTAAAGACCTTAAAAAGATGGCCAATCAATCTATCAATACTGTTGACGAATGTAGTGGCGATTAACTTATTTCACACTGAGTGCAGTGCCAGTAAGATTTAATTGACTTACGTCACGCACTGGAGCAGATAATTTTATCATGGCGAATGATTGATCCTCGACTTTTTTTTCTTGTCCAAGGAGGACAAAACGAATTATCTCGTGAAAAGTTTTCGGATGACTCTGCGTGAAGGTCACAAGGTAAAGAGTAGACGCCATTTTAAGAAAATCCGTTTTTGTTAAATGATTTTGCGAAGGATGAGTTGTGAGGTTCTCACAGATGTCATTGTTAATGTTTTTGATGTTATTTCCTTGGCTGTTACTCCGCTCGAGTCAGATTTTTGGATGAAGAAGAGGATTCTGTCTCTTATTTTGACCAGATGTTGAGATGATTCTCTTTATAGAATTTCAAATATATTGCACACTTTTTATAAGAATTCATTTTATAAGTTTCGCTCTTTGTTTAAGAGAATTCCTTTTGTAATTCCTTACACTGAGGATGCCTTTAGGCCTCAAATTTTTCATTAAAAAATGTTAGCGGTAATATTTATGAAACGAATCCTTCGATACAGTGTGCAATATTTATGAAACTGACTTTAAGTCGAGACCGAACTTGTACAATTTTTATTACAATTAAGTTAATTATAAATAATTATAAAAAAATTGGAGCCAATTCGTGGAGAATTTATTTAAAAAATTTTTCATACTTTTACCCAGTTTTCATTTCATAAATATTGCACACTTTCACGAAGAATCCATTTCATATACTTTTCATTTTATTTACGAAACAAGTTCTCGCGAACAAATTCTTGAAGTCGTAGCCGAACTTCCTTACACTGTGAATGTCTTTATGCCTTAAATCTTCCAAGATATTGTGCAATATTTATGAAACGACTCCTCCAATGTAGTGTTCAATATTTATGAAAATGACTTGGAGTCGAGACCGAACTTCATAGCACTTTGAATGCCTTAATACCTCAAATGTTCCAAAATTTGGCACAATATTTATGAAATCGACTTGGAGTCGAGACCGAATTTGGTTCAACTGAAGATGTCCTCAGCCGTGAAAGAAGACAAAAGTCTGGACAAAGTACGAGAATATTCTTACATCTAACCAAGAGTTTGACTTTAGCAGAGTAACACCCAAAAGACTAACATCTCTAACAACTACGAAGATCTCAAAACTAACTATACATGATACAGTTTACAAACATACTCAAACTCAAAGCAGAGAGATTGGGGTCAGTGCTAACTTTACTTATTCAGTGGTAGTGTAGTGAAAGAGAGGAAGACCCACTCGGCGGAGGAGAGATATAGTATTACATACTATAAACCAAAAAGTATAGTACGTCCTGCAATTTGACTACAATTCACTACAATAATTTATTAAATATTCATGAGAAAAATGATTCTTGAAGGTGTTTGGATATCGGCGGACACACGTAACATAATCTCTGGCTTCCATGATTCCTGTGCAAGACTCATATGAACTTATGGTATAGGTTCTGAATCATTTACTCTAATATAAGACAAGGAGAAAGGTGGTTAAAGGAAATGAAAACAAAAATTGAAGACACATTCTCAAAAATATGCTTCAGATTATCCTTAAATTTTTAAAAACCTCAGCAGAAACGAAAAAGCTGAAAATTTGGGTGTTGTAAAAAGACGAAGTGACGCCAAATTTGAAAGACGTGTTAATAAAAAAGGAATCAAAGAAAAGACTTTCAATTTAATTAGTAGGAACTCTTAGATAGTTTTGAGTACGTGTGGTACAGGCGCAAGAATCTTAATAGCAATTTTAAATGTTTTTCTCCACGCACTGATTAGCTGAGCACTGTTTTAAACGCATAATTCTGTCGTTTGACATTTAACAGCAGACGATAAAAACTACGGCACATGACGTTTGAAATGTTCTAATGTCAAAATACACTTTGGGCGTTTCACTATTAACATGCCAAACCGATAAATACATGGATGAACAGTTGGCGAAAAACACGAATTCGTGTTCGGAATGGGGTTGGATCTCACCCATTGTTGCCATGTGGGAGATGATTTGTAGGAACCAATTTGTGGGCCTTTAGGTCGCGTGAAAGTAACATCAGTCTCAAGCACAACCTGCAGCTGAAGTTGTAACAATAATAACAATCAGAGGTTAAGCTGTGTTGGGGCGTTCAGAGGCGTTTCGGGTTTTGAGAAAGTTAGCCTTTCCTGATAGAATTTCATTTCATAAGTTATGCACACTTTCACGGAGGATTCATGTTCACTTTTTATGCATGTTAAAACAGCTCTGCTTTTAGAAATTATTGATTCATTCGCATCACAAACTTTTTTATTTATATTTACTTAAAACCTATAATTCTAATACCAAAATATATATATACTGTTAGGTCGCTGGTAAATTACGACGAATTAAGCTAGTAAAAGTGATATGTTATAATAATAAAATCAACCAGCAGCAAAAGCAGAAGTAAAAAACAAATATGGCGTCGCCGATGTACAGAGTAATATAATGAAGTAAGACAACAAAACATTTATCACATACATTATACAAGATATACAATTGTAATGCCAATTTATTTTATACATAATGGTTTTGGTGCTTTTAAAGTCTTGCTTCTACCGTCATGACACCAGGATCTCTGGCAATACTTTCCCAACTGTTTCCTTTCGGGCGTTATATTATATATTAAAGTTGTGGTTGTTCGAGCTGGTTTCACCATTTTGGCATGACGGAACTTGTCATAAAGCTCAAAGTTTGGTGTATACTGTAAAATTTTTCCCGCATATGTGCGTTACTTTTGAAAAATTATGAGAAAAGTGGAGCGGAAAATGATGTCGGTTCTTTGCGTTACACCCAATTCCTCGATGTCTGACTTCTGTCACTTTTTCTCGTGGGGAGATCCTTTCACTGTTACTGACGGGTACCAGCTGTTTGTATTGCTCATTACGAGTCTGAGATTTTATAAACTAGGCGGTAAATGTGATAAATATTCATTAATTTGTCACATTTATCGAATTTAGTGGTGATTATCGCCGGGATTTATATATATTCATCCGATTTATCAAATTTACGCGGTGATATTTATGCGAGATTTACTTTCCGGTGTGTATAACAAATTTCTTTGACAGCGAAAAAACGAGTAGGTATCTGTGAAACGGACCTAGTCAATCAAAGTTGAACAATCCACCGTAGATCAGAACACACGAAAATAATTTTATTCCGACCTTGATGGTTAGAAAGAAATTTTTTTTTTTTTTTATTTTAAATCCGTAGCTACCAAGTCATTGACTTGAAATCGATTAAACTTTCAAAGCTGTCGCCCGTTTCGAGAGTTTCATCTTGAGCTCTGTACATAATTTCTTTCGTTAAATAAATATATCGAATGGCGACCCAGAATAAACTGAGATACAGAGCCAATTCACTCGGTCAGTGCGATTATATTCCATCGTCAAGGCAATTCCAAAAAACCCGGATTTTCAAATTTATATTATATGAATCTCTGGGAGCGAGCCAAACTGGTTTAACCTACCCAGCATGATATCACGCAGGATCCACCAGCCCACTGATCCCACATTGAAATGGCCATGGTCATGGAATATCGCATACAGTTCGTATCACGGTATTATTGTTATTAATATTTATCTATAGCTCTTTAGCATCTTTGTATTTATTAAAAATTTTTACCGCTAATGAGATTATATTAGTTTTGCTCTGTTTCTGGTAAGCAGTCCTTGAAGTAGAGCATGGAGGCAGTAGTGCAGTTGTATTCTATTGAAACTCAGCTTTGTGTCGGCGATAGGTTTGATCTTAAAATTTTTTCTTAATATACTTAATGAGATATCCTGTAAGATCATTTCTCTAATAAAATATAAATAAAATAAAAAGAACTTTTTCTGGAAGAGTGGAGAGTCCAAAACGTATAAAACAAGACCTGACACGTGTATTGCTTATGAAATGAATTCCCTGTGGAAGTGTGCTGTACTCATGAGATCAGTTTTCCATGGAAATGTAGATTACACCTGAAATATTTTTTGAACACTTGGCCAAAAAAGACATATTGACTGCTGTAGTAACATAGAAGTTTCAGTCTTTGTATAAATCAACTGGATGAATAAAGATAAAAAGTAAACAATAAATAAATAAAACAAAATTAATTATTAAAGTACGCATTTTACTATTGAAATAAATTCAAGCTAAAAGTGTGCATTATTTATAAAACATATTCCATGTTGTAGTGTGCATTATTTATGAAAAATAGTCTCTGTGGAAGTGTGCATAATTTACGAGATCAGATATTCATGGAAATATGAATTATTTTTTGAAACTTTGCCCAAAGAAGGCATTTTGACTGCTGTTTCAGTCCTTGTAGTGTTAAATGTATATTTCATTGGGTATCCTTTTTAGGTGAAGTAATGTTTGCATGTAGACATATTACTCCTTCACATTCTGTAGAGGAACAAAAGTATAAAAGCCAACAGATTAAAGAATTAAGGAAATGAATATGTAGGCAATCAAATAAATAAATAAACGTCGGTGTTGAACTAAGTCAAAGTTTAAGGAAAGTCTAGTCGTTGCTTAGTTTTTGTTAATTCCCTAATTCTTCAGATAAATTGGTTATAAACCCGAAGTTTTACATAAAATTAGTGATAATAAATTTACATTTGGCTATCCAGCCAGTTCCATCATAAATCCAGCACAGATTTGTACCTCTTACAAAGCTCTGAGTTCTGTGATTGGTGGGATGACTCGCTCGCCTTATAAAAAAGTTCGGTTGTGAATATCGGTAAACTACAACCAAATAAATATGAATCAGGTATAAAGAATAAATACACAAATAAATTAAAATAAGGAAAATAAATAAATAAACTGGATAGATAAAAAGAAAGCAATAAATTACGCATTTTACTAGGGTCAATCCATGTTGAACGGACCAGATTTAGAAAAAGTTTCTAGTCAACCGTCTCCGATTTTGTATAAATTTTACAGGAATGTTCTTAGAAGTCTTGGATGAGAATCCCCAAAATTTCAAATCGAAATCTCTTCGGGTTCGTATTTTATTAGCCTTCACAGAGAATGAGACAGCTCTGCCCGAAATCAGAGCCGAATCCGAAGAGATTTCGAATTGAAATTTTGGAAATTCTCATCCAAGATTTCTAAGAACATTCCTGTAACATTTATACAAAATCGGAGATGGTCGACCTGGAACTTTTTCTAAATCCGTTTGACGTGGAATGAGCCAATATTTAAACAAATTCAAGCTAAAAGTGTGCATTATTTATAAAACACATTCCTGTTTTGGTGTGCATTATTTATGAAAAATACTCTGTTAAAGGGTGCATTATCGCTGACATAAATTCTAATTCAAAGTTTGCTTTAGTTAAAAATGATATTTTGAATTTGAACAACAGTCAACTACAAACAACTGAATAGAAATCATAAATAAAGAATAAATACAAATAAGGAAAATGAATAAATAAAAATAAAAAGTAAACAATAAATAAAATAAATTATTAAATTTTACATTTTAGTATTGAAATAAATTCAAGCCGAAAGTGTGCATTATTTATGAAAAATATTCTCTGTTAATAGGTGTATCATTGCTGATACAAATTTGAATTCAAATTATGCATTACTTATAAATCATATTACTTTTTGTAGTGTGCATTATTTATGAAAAACATTCTCTGCTAAAGGGTGCATTATTGCTAACATAGAGTGTGCGTTATTTATAAAATCAATTCGTGCTAAAAGTCTGCATTGTTTATGTTATTTCACTGCCTAATCATCCAAGAGTCAACCTTATGATCCGACTTGACAAGACAAACGTCGCAACACTGATTTGGAATTTTCCAATCAAGAGATATCATTCGATAAGTTTCAAAACAGAAAAAAAAGCGACGGGAGTTAAAATCATGGGAACTGACCTTTCCCAAAGTTTTGAACTCAATAAACTGATTTACACGATAAATATGTTATAGAAAGAGGGCAAAGTGAAAAGGTTACCTCAAATTAAAGTCGTTAATAAATAAATTTTGCAAGAGTCATAAACTGTTTAATAGACATTAACAGCTTTAAGCTATATTTATCAATAGAAATTTCACGACACTCTCTCGCATAAATGGATTAACATTAGCTTATCGCGACTATAATTTAACCACGCCTAGATAACCCGCCTAAATCTTTTTCTCCTCGCTCAACTATGTTTCGTTAGGATATTTTCTTTGAAACGTCTAATTAAATGCCGACTAGTGATAGTAATTAAGAATTTCCAGGACAGTTGATTGAATCGAGGAGCCGATTATCAAACCACGCGTGAGTGAATAAATAAATAAATTGAAAAGAAACAAAAAAACAAGAAGAAACTTGTCTTCTCTAGGTGTGCTTTCCTCTAGGTCAAGGTTTTTCATTCTACAGTTGGCGACAACATAAGGTCAATGCCTTTGGAAACGCTTAGGCAGCAAATTAGTTTTATGAATCAAATCAACCTAATAACGTCCTTGGAGTTGGTAAAACGTGAGCACGAGGGTAAAAAGTACACGAGGTTAAGTCTTTTACCATTCATACAGATGTTTAGTATATTTAATTTCCTCAACTATAAACTACCTATCGTAACTATTTTTATATCGATTATTGATAACTATGAATACAGAACGTCCCTGAACGTACGTTCGTCATTGTGTAGAGTCCCGTTGTTCAATTATTATTGGTATTGTTCGCTCTTCATCCTTTTCTCCTTTTGGCGACTTGACTTTGTCTAAACGACTCACGAATCATTCTAATAATCATTATTGGGGGTTGCTGTAGAACCAGGTATAAACCGTGTTTATAGAGAAGTTGGAGATATAATGGCGTAAATGTCTTGTTTTTAAAGATTCGTGTATTACGCATCTGTATATATTGCTAGAGGTCTTCAGTTTTGGCTCGTTTAATTATTTTCTCCAGGTATAGATATACAATTTAAATATAGTTATAGTTGTATAGTCGGGTTTTAATCGCGTTTTTCACCCTTTTCGGTATAACAGGATACGGGAGGAGGATTTGAACTTGCGAGTATAACTTCTTAGTCTGGCATTTAAGCACTGCATCAAAGACCATAAAATTAAAATATTATTTAAAGAAGTATAGTTACGTTATCATCAATAACTCTTCTGTATTTAATCCAGTTTACAACTACTTCAAAATTTGATGATTTGCTTAAGTCTCATTCCCTCACCTCATTAAAAATAGGTTTATGATAAACACCCATCGATTAGTCCCAAAAATACTAATTATTAGTCATCTTTAAGGGTGATGTGTCCATTTTTCCTCTCGATTAATTACTGACTAAAACCTCCACCCGGTCCTAAGACAAAACAATGTTCCTTAAGCCTAACTACTAATTTTCTCGAGGTTGTAAGCTGATGGCAGTTGACTAAGGAATGATAAAACGAACTGTTATATTAATGTCCGGTCAGATTTTGTTTTACTTACTAAGTCCATCCTCTTATACCTTGCGGTGTCGAGGTTCAGATCATGTTTTAGTCAATTTTTGATTGTTCATCAGTGAACTCCTTTATTTCATAAGTAATGCACATTTTAACGATGAACTTGTTTTATAATTTATGCTCATATTTCTATCTTATAGTGGGAGATCTGGGGCCTAGTGGTTAAGTGCCAGACTAAGAAGTTCAAATCCTCCTTCCGTATCCTGTTACCCCCAAACAGGGTGAAAAACGGGATGTTGTATTTCAATGATGGTAAGGATATAAACCAAATCCTCTGTCTAAATTTCTTCCGAATGTTCTGTAACAGTGGTACTATATATACTAACTCACCAGAGAGGGAGGAAAGAAGATATATCTTTGTTTTGAACCTCAAACTGTATCAAACAGAAAAGCCAGAGTACAGCAGGGTGGGCTAGCTAGTGGCAAGTGGTGAGGGCACTTCTCAGTGATCCTTTGAGATGCCTGATAATACTAATCGGTGTTTGGATTTCACGAATTTTAAAGTGGAACCACCTGACTAGGTGGCTACGCATAAATATGAGAAATCGTTCAGTCGTCACAACAGTTTGTATAGATAAGGCAAAGTCAAACAGACTTCAGCCTGACTCTCTAAAAGTTTTAAAGGGCAGACGAAGAAGAAGATGAAGTTGAAATAGAGTTTATAGGTAACACGGAAATGCTTTTTCATAGCAACTTTCTTTTGGCCATTTACTTCGTGAAGCGAAATTGTTGTTTGCCAATTGTTATGAAATTCGGAGTCTAATTCCCGTCATAGATGAGTCTAAGCCCTAAGAACGCAACAAATCTAATTTGTAGCTCTTCTAACCTAGATGCTGGGAATCGTCTTCCATTCATGACCGCGTTACTCTAGTTTAGATATTTTATTTATTGTTATAGTTAACGCTTCAGACGTACGGTTGAGTAAGAGAGAAAGAAAGAAAAACCTTTTTTTTTATGACATCTAACATAATGTAAATTCTACCAGAGACATGATAGCACTTATTGAAACCATTCGTAATTTTGATTTATAATCGGGTCTCGTATTTGATCGTTTTGTTTTTATATTCAAACAAATTCTGTTTGTCGGAATTTTAAAAAGATAACACACGTTCGTTGTAACGGTTCAGCGAAATGTGTCTTCTGTTTTTGAATAAATTCTTAAATGTGTAAAATGAAATTTTACTTTACTGAAGTTGTATGAGTGTTCACATCATTTTATATTAATATATTTCTCTCTGACCAGAAATTTGATAAAATGCACTGAAGATACATCACTTTGTACGAATACAGTTGTTACTGAGTTAAGGTTGTTTAGGTAGCAAGCAGGAAGCTCACAAATTTTCAAAATGGCGAAACTACAACAAACCTTTTGAAAAATGGGTTGCATTTCGCTGAAATTTTTTTTTTACATTAGAATATGGGCCTCTGGATTAGTGTCAGTAACGAGAAACGAAAGGGGAGGGTACGGTAAAAGGGACAAAGAAATTCATAATAGATGGGTTCACCTTTAAGGTTTTCTAAAAAAAAGGTTGAAAGGTTTCCTTTTGGCTTAACAACTTTTCCTTCGTCAGCATTTAATAAATTAAAAAAGTTTGCAAGGGTCAGTCAACAAGTCTTAGGTTCGCCATCACTGATATACTGCCTTCTCTAAAATTATTTCATGTAAAACCAGTGCTTCCTGATCGATTTTGGGCCATGCCCCATTTCTACCCCCTCGTGACTGAGGAAATCGGAAATATCTTCTGTACCAATTATATATATGCAGACAAATATTTTTATGTATACATTAACACCAACATTCACATTCATAGACTCAGTTACTGTGGTCAACCGAAGGGTGCAGGTTCTACCAAACCACCAAAATATTTCCATGCCCCACCGGTGGAGCCTGCGCCCCACGTTGGAAATGACGGATCTGAAACCATCGGAGGGTGTTATCAGATTTATCAGTATCGATTAGATAGAAAATTTATTCAGGCTTACACGAATTTTCGGAAAACCTTTTTAACGCGTTTCACGAATCACGGTTCATGGAGTTAAGCGATTGTAATCAATCCAAATCACAACACATGATTTTGTCAGTGGTCATCATTCGTATTTTGAAAACGAGACAGTTCTGCCAAAACAATTTCTCCTTCAGACGGCAGAGGACATTGCATAATAAAAATCATCCTCCGATTTATGGTTCCGTCAATTTCTTAACTGCTCCTGAGGATATAAATGACAAAGAAAAACTCCTCAACCGTTCCAACAGTACATATAAATTTCAACTGATATTTAAGTGGGTTATGACAGGGGGCACCAACGCATTCGAACAGTAATAAATGAAAAATCTCCTCCACCAGTATGACATTTTAATAGTGAAGAGACCACACACATCAGGTGTTTGAGGTCTACATCAGGCTAAAGTGGGTTTTTGGGAGTAATCCCAACTGTTTTGAAGGTTGAATAATAAAAAATCCGAAGGACAAGGGAACAACCTACTGTGCGTTTCAACTTGAACTCTTTTGCCACGGCCCTTTTGATATAGTTTTGAAATCCCAAGGTCTGTATATAGCTTTTGTTTTGTTCGCAAAAGTAAATTTGAATCAGCTGTTATTTAATTACTATTAATTATTTTGTTGATTTACATCGAAACGCCATTTTTATTTATTTATTGCCTAGAACCGTTGGTACAGAATAGAAAGTCGATCTTACTTTTGTTTCATTCAAGTCGATTCATTGAATCCTCGTACCATGACCCATCTTCTCTGCTCTATTAAATATTGTTTGACCTTCTTTACTCCTCTCATACTTCTTCTGTGTCATTTTAAACGAGAAAATTGTCTATATATACAGTATATATGTTTAAAAGGAGTGACCAATACGAGAATAGTTGATTATGAAAGAGTTTTAACTATCAAACTTGAAATTGTATACTTTACAGTCCAAGTTTGACTACAGTGGGAAGTGCTGTAGTTGGGTATACTTGAAACGATCGTTGTATACTTTTACTTGTCCTGTCTGTTTTGGAAAGTGACAGCGATGTTCAGATTGATTGGGATTATTGTCGCTTCCGGCTTGCTGGGGGTGGCGTTCTCGTCTGTCTGCTGTTTTTTCGAAGATACTGAGTCTGTATCTTGTTTCAATTATTACTCCACAGTGGTTTGTTTGTGAGTACTGTATTTCAAGTACCTGTCTGTATGATTTAAGTACAGAAGTTCATCGTATAATGAACGATTTTGTAAAAATGCAGTTATACAGAACCATGGTGACTTTTCTTGGACTTGAGAATTGGCGGCCATTATCTGTTGTAACCAAACTTTGGCTAAAACACACACATCGAACTTTGGGTTATAGTCTACCTTCTGTATCTACTTCACTATTTTCCTTGCTTATACTTCCAAACTTTATCTGCCTTTCTCTCTCCTAGTTTCCTACTCACTGTCGCTTTTACTCTGTCGATGTAAACATGCCCTAAAGTGACAAAACATCAGTAGACAGTATAAAAATAATGACATCGTGTTATAATCCAGTGTTTAGTGTATATAATTTGAATGATTGAATATGATTACACAAAAGAACACTTGCCTTTATATAAAAAAAAGAAACTTAAAAGGTGACTCTATTAACCGAAACAAAACAGTGGCGTAGAACATTATTAGTTGACCGAAATAAGAGAGAGAGAGAGATGAAAAGCGAAAACTAATACATTTTAACAAGAGATTTGAAAGTAAACAAATGAAAAAACAGAAAACAACGAGGAGAAGAAGAAGAAAGCAAAAATCTTTTGTTTCACCATGACTAGATGTAATCTGTGATGTGATGTAATAAAATCCGCTCGGTTGAGTATTCAGGAAGGTAATAATTACAGTAGTTAATACCTTGTAATTAGTTCATAATTACGAGATTTTTGTAATAGTTTTTAATATTTTTCTGCTTTTTTTGTTTTTGTTTGGGTTGGGAGGTCACTGACCAAATTATTTGTTTTCGACTGATTTTGTATTGTAGTTGTGATTCGGATCGATTTGTAAGTTAGCCTGTCAGGTGATGTTGCATTTTATTGGAATGACGAACCATTTTGAGCTATTAAATGAGCCAATGACAAGTCAATCAGAAGTGTTGGAAGACGTTTCATTATAATTCGCGGGAGGTCTATAGTGTAGTGGTTAAAGTGCCAGACTAAGAAGTTGTAGTCGCGAGTTCAAATCCTCCTCCCGTATACTGTTATACCCAAAAGGGTGAAAAATGGGATTAAACTCAACTACAACTGTATATTTTCATTATAGTTCCATATCTACCGGAAAGTTCTGTCCGTTTTTAGAATAATACAGAAGTATAAATTCATCCTATTTTAAATAATATTTATTGAATAATATAATTGTAATCGGTATTTATGTCTTGTCTGTATCGGCAATGTACCATGTTGTCAAAAAAGGGTTTATACTCAAGCATGATGTTGATAGTGTAGTTGTTGATTAAAGATAGCTGCTTAGAACTGGGCTCATGAGAAAGGTCAAAATAATGTAGTTGAGATTTCTGGAACCATTTTCTGTAAGCTTTATCAGAAACTGTACCTTCATTCAACGCCTTGCACAGATTATCTACTCCTGTATCATTTCTTTCTTTTTGGAATTCATATAAAATACAGTGGCTTAAAATAACTTCAAATCTGTCAATCGGTTCTAACTAACATGAATCATACTCATTTTAGCTCATTTGCTAGGTCAGTATGTATACTGTATAGATAATAAAATGAGAAATCCAAAAAAGTGTCAAATGAATATATGCAAGCGCGTTCAAACTTGATCTAACACTATCGAACGGAACTTTCCGGTAGACCTTCTGGGCCAACAGCGAAGACATAAATTCAATTAACAAAACGATTTTGCCAACCCCTGAAAAGCAATAGAAACCATGCTCAGTCTCATAGAAGATGAAGAGAATGATTCGATTTTGTCAATAAGACGAAATTATGCGTGCTAACTTTCGAAGGTAGCTTTCGAAGGTAGCTGCAAACCATTATCAGTCGGGCTTGAAGTAACGCGTAGTCAACCGTGAAAATGTCTAAAAAAAAAGTTTTCGCTCGTTCTACGCGACAAACAAAAACAAATTTAATATTTATTTTAACCGAATATCGATTAACTGTACAGGCAGATACAAAGGGAAACAAAGGCAGAAAGAGACAATCGCAAGTCGTCAGCCTTGTCTTTCAACAGGGAAGTTTATCTTTTGGTGAAACGGCAGCCGGGGAAAGTTTGGTGAGTTTTGAGGTTTTTGCGGCTGTTGTCATTAGTGTTGGTAATGTTGATATTTTGGCTGTTACGCCGCTTTAGTCAAATTTTTGGTCGGATAAGAGAATCCCGTGTCACCCTAACCGGGAATTTTGGTTTCTTTCACAGCTAAAGGTAGCTCAGTGGTAAGAAGTGAGGGTTAAAAGAATTTTATAAAGTTAAACCCCAAATTTGGAATCTGCTCGAGTTATAAACCCTTTCAGGAAGAATTTATTTTACAGTGTACATTTTTTGTACGAAGAGCCCTATGGGCGACCTATGTTCCAGAAAAACAAGAAAAGAAGGATTTACAAGACCTACGAACGTCATAGTCTTAATTGTTGGGCACGTGGGAGGGGAACACAAGGGCAGAAGTGCCTTCCGGAATTCTGGGGTGACCTATTTGGGGTCTAGTAAGTCAGGTAAAGGACACCCAGAGAGGAGCGACTGGGCGGGTGGACTATCCAGTTGCCGGTTTTAGGAAGGGACTTTAAAAGTCAAGGTGCGGAGGGTGCTGTGGAAGCACTAGATAAAATTTCCGGCTCAAACATTTTATCTGGTGTCCGTGAATGTCCAACTAGAAGTTTTGTGGGGGATATGGGAGAGGGCTCGAATTTTCAACCATCACTTTGCTAGGAAGATTGAGCTGAGTACATACATAACTCCCAAGCTAGATAGAATGTAAAATAAGTATGAAAAGTGTGCAATATTTTTGAAAGGAATTCTCCTTGAAAGTGTGCAATATTTATGAAATACTTTCGAGAAAGGAGTTTCACTTTCGACTTAAACCTTTCTTAGATAATTCCCTTCATATATACGGCATACTTCTCAAGATCTCATTATATTACCAAAACTCGTTTTCTTAGACTTCTTACTTCATAAATAATGCACACTAGATATTTCAAAGTTTTATTAATATCCAAAAACAATACACAATACCTTCCTGGACGAATTTAAGTAACACACATTTATCTATTGAATTATTTATACTGACTAAAGTATTTTCGGCGTCGCTCTCTCATACTCATCCGTCAAAATTCGACTTTGTCTACAGCGTTTTGAGTTAGCTTAAAAATTCGCTCTCATGTTATGAGTATAAAGTCTTTCAACCCGATCATCTGTCTCCTATTATTTATGTGAAAAACTAGACTGTATATTTATTTATAAATTTGAAATTAATTTTTGTTAAATGAGGTCAGACAATTTGAATAAAATCGCAGTTTCCTTGCCGGCCATTAAGATTACGTCACGAACCACTTTTTGGCGACTGTTGGTCTAGAGTGCTACCGCTTGCACTGATGTAGGCCTACATGTTTTGAGAAAGTCATTGAAATGTTCTACATCAACGCGATCATACACTGTCTTCCTTCGCTTTTGTTTTTAAGGAGGCGTTACAAGACCCATACAAATTTATTGCCTTTTTTCTAAAGGTTTTTGAGTTTTATAATTTCGTACTCCACATACTGTATATACATTTCAATTTACATGTGCGTAATGGAAGTTTTTATTTTATTTTAAAACCAGGACTCGTTTTCGTGTGTTAGATAAAAAAACTGAATCAAACTTTTCCATTGGGAATGCTAATGGTCCTTAAAATTGATTTTTAGCTTTTTGGGGCCAAATTTTTTGAAAGCAGAAGACAATTTTGTTATACAGTACTTTACGACTTAAGTGTTTCTAAAGATTGGTCCTCGACTGCGAGAGTTTGTGTAGGTATACAGTATTTCCGAAATGAATTTCCTTAAAAACAGTTCAGTTTCAATAAACTGGATACTTCTAGAAAGTGTGCATTATTTATGAATTGAGTTCTCCATGAAAATGTTCATCCTCAGAGGAGTGAAGTTCAGACTCGACTCCAAGAATTTATTTATGAAATGACCCCTCTACAAGAGTGTGCAATACTTATGAAATTAATTTTCCAAGATAGTGTACAATATTTCTGCATTAAATTGTCTTAGAAACCGTTCAGTATCAATGATGTTAATACTTCCGGTAAGTGTGCAGTATTTATGAAATAAATTATTTAAGACAACTGAAGGAATTTTTAATTTTTTGGCGCCAAAATTTTGAAAGAAGAAGAAAATTTTGTTATACCTTACAGTAGAAGGCTTTCTGTCCTCTTTCACAGCTAAATGTATCCTCAGTGGAAAGGAGTTGGGTTCTCGAGTCCGAGAATTTATTTATAGAGTGAATCCTCCGCAAGAGTGTGCATTACTTATGAAACTATTCACCCATGAAAATGTGCAATATTTATGAAATGATTTAATCACGAAAATGTGCAATGCTAATGAAATTCGACTTAAGACCCAATTTCCTTCCTCTAAACCATTTCATAAACATTGCCCGCCATCGTGGACGATGTTGAAGGATTTATTTCATAAATAATGCACACTTTTAAGAAGGATTCATTTTGTGAATACGTTCTCAGAGTCGAAGACCAAACTTCTTTCCACTAAAGATACTGTTAGCTGTGAAAGAGGGCAAAAAGCCCTCAGTTGTAAGGTACGTAAGGTAACGTAGATCAGCCCAAAAACTGTAAGCTGCGACCAAATTCTCTTCGTCTTTCAAAAATTTGGCGCCAAAAATCCTAAACATCCTTCAGTTGTCAGTAAGAATTTATTTCATAAATACTGCACACTTTCACGGAGTATTCACATAACTTCTCGGAGTCGAGACCAAACTTCTTTCCACTGAGGATTCCTTCAGCTGCGGAAGAAGGCGAAACGTTTGAGCAATGCAAGCACAATTCTCTTCCCCATCCAAAAGTTTCGTTTGAGCGGCGTAACAGGCTAACATAGCTAACATTCTTAAGGTGGGATGTAAATTCCAAAAAAAATTCAAATCATTCACTTCTGATTGACATAGTCATCAAAACCGGGTAATTTATTACGGAAGAATAACAAAAATCTTCTTATCATTTTGTAAAAAGCATATTTAGTTGAAGTTGACCATGAACAATAAAACTCAGGCCGTATTTATTTAAATAACATTCGAGGAAGACGAAGGCCGTGGTTTTAATATTGTCCTGGATGAGGACGACTTCAACTTTTCTTCTTCTTTAAAAAACGAGGAAAAGAGTGAAAAATTAAACAATTCAAGTATAGAATTAAGGTGCGTCTAGAATCCACAATTTTCAAAAATTACTTATTTATTTATTTATTTATTCATTCAAAGCGTAAAACTCTTGAAAATTCAAGGATCGCGGTTATATAATCCGACTTTGAGTTTTCATCTGAAGAGAAAGTGATTTGGCCTGATTAACGGTTTTTAAAAATTAAATTTAATTAGTGGTTCCTTTCCTGTCGTGGAAGGAATTTGTCTTCAATTTCGAAGGAAGTTACTTTCAAGCTTTTGCTGTTGTTTTCCTGTTTTTTGGGTATCCTTCCTTGTTTTACTTTTGATACAGTTCATTCTCTTGGTTTGGGGTTTGTTCTCTCCTCTACCCATCTTATTTCCGTTTTAGTTTTTCTAAGAAACCCTAATTTTAAGGCCAGCGGAAACCTCTCGAAGGTTGTCCGTCCTGCCTTTGGGAAGGCTGGAGGGAGTATGTGGGATTTGCCTTCACTAAGACCCCTGGGTGGACTCCAACTAGGTTCGGCCTGTAAGACCCGGGAACCCGCGAAAACTCTTCCGCAATCTTACCTCACCCGGCGATGACTTCATACAGTCTAATGCCTCTCCTCGGTCTGGAGTTGGTTCACTCACCAGACTGCTCCTCCGCAAACGCTTTATTTCGGAAACCCATCCAAGTTAATCCAGGGTGCGATCCCTTTCCCAAACTCTTTCGGCCTCCTACTTCAGCAGCATCACTTCCTCACAGAAGGAGGAGAATGCCGCCCAGTTTCTCTCGCTCTCGAGGATCCCTTTTATGAAACCCTGGCAGAATTTGAGTTTTGTTTTGTTTTTGTTACTTTCCTTGCTTTACTTATGATACAGTTC
This sequence comes from Columbicola columbae, assembly GCA_016920875.1. Taxonomy (NCBI): domain Eukaryota; kingdom Metazoa; phylum Arthropoda; class Insecta; order Psocodea; family Philopteridae; genus Columbicola; species Columbicola columbae. Next base: position 6,336,966 of record JADMLL010000002.1, read on the forward strand.
ATTCTCCAGCTGTGGGTTTTGTTTCTCTCTTCGGTCTACCTTGTTTCTGTTTTGATTTTTCTACTAAATCCTGATGGAATTTGGGTTTGGTTTTCACTGTATTTCTATTCAGAACCATATCCTCACGTCTTTCTGAATTCACTCTTAATTTTTTTGGCTAATAGCATCCAAGTCTAGAAAGGACATCTCTTTCAAATTTATGATGTCATTTTCCGTCTTCTTGGTATCTTTCCTTCTATTACATTGGGTCAGTAATTCTTCATTCTGTCGCTGTAGAATTTAAAACTTATTTCCACGGTCTTCCTATCTACAGCAATTTATTCATTCAGTCCTGTCTCTTGAAAGTTTTTCTGCATTTTGTTGGGAATAGTATGAGATTGGTAAGGTTCCATTCTTCTGCCTGATATTATAGAACATTAACTTTTGATTTTGAGCGGGGGAGTAGTGTAGTGGTTAAAGTTCCTGACTTGGACGTTATAGCTGTGAGTTCAAATCCTCCTCCCGCATCCTGTTATACTCCAAAAAGGGTTGAAAATGGGATTACAACCATCACCAACTAGTCCTTTCTGGTATAATTTTACGTTGTGGGTTTAGTTCCTGTCGTCGCACTTTTATTCCTTCCTTCTTCTAGTTGTTCGGTGCGATTCGTTTTTTCAGGTCTTTGACAAAAAGATATTTTCGTTTTTATACTCTCGTCCTCCTCCTCAAAAATTGTGGTGTCAAGTCTTTTTCTAGTCTTCTAATTAGCTGTTAAATGATATGCAGAAAACAAAATAGAAGGAAACTCAAATCTGTCAGGCGTATGATGTGACAGCAAGGCAATGCCTTCAAGACAGCCTGAAGGAACACTATTTATAAGTCCTACTTATGAAAACATAATTCCTCTCTCTCTAACTCTAAATAATTATTTATTTACAAGTTTTTTCTATTCATGAAATTCTCGACACCTTACACTCTTTATTTTGCTTTCACGTTTCCTCAAACTTGTTAAACAAGTTCAATCAAGCAAAGCTTTTAGACAAAACGGCTTTTGAAAATAAATAAATAAAGCGAACCAATTAGGTGAGAACGCGTCATTTCCAGAAATCGTACTCGCTAATAACCTAACCTTTGTCACTAATACCCCTCGAGGGCAAATTCGTTTAGTTTGTCTTAAAAATAAAATTAACGCTGACGGGGTTTCTCTCATCCAACGCCCGGATTACCTCACAGTGGTCCATTATTCCCATGTTGGGTTCTTCCAATGATTTCAGCCCGGCCTACACAAAATGGTGACGAAACTTGCTTACTATCTGGTCAGACCTTCGATTTAATATTTCATTGTCCACGACTGAACCTCCGCATTGCAGTATTTATAGTTAATATGATGACAAAACTCATGAAGTTATTTTATAGCAACTTAATTAGCTTTATTTATAGCTGAGTCTTAATCCACCCTTGTGGGTGAGAGGAGGATTTGAACTCGCGACTATAACTTCTTAGTCTAGCACTCAACTACTACACCACAGACCTTCTGATTAGCTTTATGTAGACGGAGAATTCTAGTTTCGATATCTAGTAACGATAAAGAGGTTAAGAGGCTGAAGAGTTAAATTCTTTAGTGAAACACTATCTAAGGAGTTTAGTATCTCACTTTGTCACGATTCTCGAGTCATCACTACCTAAAGATGGGTAGTCACGTGAATTTAAGAACCGTTTGAGGGTTGGGATAGAACTATTGCACGACAGCAAAATATAAACAGTCTATAAAGAAAACTGAAAGACATAAAGTGTCTACCTTTCCTCTCACTCTATATAGACTTGTGGTTTTGTCTTTGTATTTATTTATAGAGTCGTTTGGAGTCTCAAGTTAGCAAATTTCTGAGTTTTAGAAAATTTTGTTTATTAGCGATCTGTAGGCTAAATTCGACTTGTTTAAATTTTCGTCCTGCTTTAAGAGGTAAAATTTAAATATTTCTTTTTAAGTATGTAGTCTAAATTTTTGAAATTTATATGAATATTATTTTTCTAATTCCGCTTTTATTTGAGGCGTTTGGGTGACGAAAATTAGAGCTCTTGACCACCATCTTAGCATCTATTTCTTCGCCTACCTTATATAAGGTACGTGACTCGTTTAATTAAACTTATCTCTGCTCACATAGACTCTCCTCTACAAACCAGACCCAAATGAAGTTGGATAGGAGTTGAAAGAGTATGGTCCATAGAAGAATGGAAAAATTTTAATTCAATTATTTGTGGTTTCAGACCACTAGTTCTAGTGGTTCAATGCCAAGAGTTGTAGTAATCAGAAATCAAAAATCGGTTGTGTCACAGCCACCACCAGTAAGGGTGATTCAGAATCTGGAGAGGAATTGGTTCTTCCAACCTGCCTTATCATAGGTTATTCAGGAGAATCAGTCCTAAAAAGGGTTTCTCCGTTCGGAATTCCGAACACTTTTTTTGTAAATAGAAAATTTGATTATTTTCGTGAGTCAGATTGACTCATTTGAGTAAAAATAGTTTTGTAATAAACCTCATTATTTTTTTTCTAACTCTTACACAGGAAAAATATTCCCAGTAATTAAAATAGGAATTTTTAAACTTTCAAAATTTATTTTTAGAAAATTTTTGCGAGCTGCCATTAAAACTTCACTCCACAACTAATTAACAATAGACAGAGAAATCAGTTTCTCGTGTTGTCTTATTTATTTTAACTCAATCACTTTACTAATTTAACGACCATTTTAGTTTTGGGCGAAAGTGACTGCTTTTCCCATCTTTATTCCCCTAATTAATTCCATTCATTTAAATTTCTTTGTCCCGTTTACTCGGATTCTGGTAACCAGACGAACAAGTCCTCCGACAATAGTCATCTTAATTAAGGACGGCCTAATCACAATAAACTCAAGAAAGGTACGCGGGTTTCTTGCTGGGCCTACCGTAGCCGCCTAAATTGCCCGGAACTCTTTCATTACAAGTTCTTTTACACGCGAGTACCGGTGCGATTCGGCAATAGAAAAGCACTAATCATGTTCGTTTTGTAAGTTTTTTGACGGTTCCGCCCGTAGAAAATTGCTCCACCTCGGCCTCAATGATAATACATCATCGAAATAACACACACAGACACACGCCCATTAAGGGACAAACATTTCGCGGTCACGGCCGTAAAACATAGATCAATCAAAATATTATTAATGACGATGACTTAGTTGATGGTTTTCGCTTTGGAAGGAAGGCAAGAAAGTTAGCAATCGAGTGATGCTGACTATTAGAAAAATAAGCTTCAATGTGTAATTTCATTGTGATTACCAATTATTATTGTTATTTGAGTGACTTGTAAAACTCAAATTTTTTTGACACGTCGAATTTGATAAATGTTAATAAGCTCCCGTCGGCTCTCTGACTCAAAATAGAATTTAACTCTGACTCGAGGTAATTTGAATGTTAGTAATGTAATTATTAATAGTTTGGCTGTTACTCTCATCAATTTCTAAAAAAATAGTAGAATTTTGGGTTGCCTTGAGCAGACGTACTGTCTTCTTTCAGCCAAACTATCCTCAGTGAAGAAAGTTCGGTCTTCACTTCGAGAATTTATTTGTTAAATTAATAGACCTAAAAGTGTGCATATATTTGAAATGAACTCTCTAAGAACCTGTTCAGTAAAGTGAATACTTTTAAAGAGTGTGCAGTATTTATGAAATAGATTATTGAAGTAAGTAGACAATATTTTTTAAACGAATCCTCCGTGAAAGTGTGCAATATTTATGAAATGAATTCTTCTGCAAATTTGTGTGTTTATAAAATTAACCATCCAAGTTGATGTGTAGTATTCATGGAATGCTTTTGAGGAAGGGAATTTGAGGGTTTCAGGTCGAAATCTTCTCTCAACCCTTGCATGATTACTTTCATAAATATTGCACACTTTTATGGAGGATTCGTAGGAGGTGGTTTAATGGTTGAGTGCCAGACTAGAAGTCACAGTCGCAAGTTCAATCCTCCTCCGTATCCTGTATACCTAAAAAGGGTCAACAACGGATTAAAACTCAGGTATAACTTTTACGAAGTATTCATTTCATAAATATTGCACACTTTCTAGCTCAATTAATTTTATAAATAGATTATTGAAGTCAAGACCGAACTTCCTTGTACTGAGGATGAGTTTAGATTCAAAAGAAGGCGAAACGTCGGGACAAGTTATCGGAGTACTCTCTCATCGAGGCAAAAATTTGACTTGAAGTACTTGATAGCCAAAGTATAAAGTTACCATCATCAATGGTAACAGTTGCGAAAATGTCAAAACTCATCGAAAATAATTTTTTTAGCGATTGCTGGTTTTTGAAATAAAATTTCTCTTAAATCACATAATTTTCTTATTTAGGGGATGGTCTGTGGCTAAGTGACAGACTAGGAAGTTATAGTAGCTAGTTCAAATCCTCCTCCCGTATCCTGTTATACCCAAAAAGGTGAGAAACGGGATTAAAACTCAACTATAACTAACTATAACTATAATTTTCTTATTTATTTACAATATTACATGCATAGTTCAAAACTGTTAACTTGTGCTATTAGAATTGTTATTCAGTTGTGTTATGATTTGACAAAGTCAACGTGTTCTAGTGACACCCAAACTTTCAAAGTTGAAAGTTCAATTACCTGATTTACCAGTTGTTGTTTTCATATAGTTTTTCTTTTGTTTTTCCTTATTGCTCGGGGTGAGCAATAATGTTTCTGCATTTTGTTTCTTTTCTTTTACTAGTTTAACGGTTTTTCTATTATTTATAAGTTTCTTAATAGTTCGGAGTGAACATTAAGTTAAAATTAACAATAAATCATAGTTATAGTACATTTTAGTTCTTTAGTTTGAGTTTTTCTTAATTAATCACTCATCAGGTAGCCATGTGATAGCCAATCTTATCAAAACCAGAGGGTGGTTCATCCACCCTCTCTCTGGATATCAACAAAACGCGTCGGGATAAGAAGTCTCGGGGCAAAACGCCCCAGATCATCACCGGATGCCATTCCGAATAAAAGAGTGCCGGATAACTACTGGCTGAGCAAGCCAGTAGAAACGTCCAACAGGTATGAACATTTAGAATCCATGCCAGTTTGAGGAGACCCGAGTATACAAGTCTCTCCAATATTTGTTTGTGGGGAATATCCGTCCCCTCCAGGAACTCTGGACAAAGTTGCCAAGGGAGCTTACTCCTGAAAGTTCTAAGAAACGAGGAGTCAAAGTCAGCCCTCCTCGTCCGACAAATTCCTCCCCATCATTGCTGCTCAAGGAGCGAAACACAGAATACTACCTATAAAGGAAGACCGCTCCTTCAAGGTCATCCTCCGGAATATGCATCCTCGGCTGATCCGGAGGAAATCATCGGAGAGACTACGAGCACAAGGCCCACGAGTCCACAATATAAAGGACTCCCGCACCAAAGCTCCACTCCCGCTCTTTCGTGTATTCCCTCGAACCCCGGGCCAACAACAAAGACATTTATAAAATAACAAGACTCTTAAATATGGTGGTAGTGTTCGAGCCTCCTCACAAGAAGAAGGAGATACCCCAGTGTTCCTGCTGCCAGTCCTACGGCCACTTGGTATATTGTAATAGGTCTCCAAGGTGTGTAAAAGTGCGGCCAACCATTCCACAGCAGACTGCCCAAGAAAAACGAAGACTCCGGACGTCAAATGCTGCAACTGTGCGGTTCCAACTATCCTGCCAACTACAGAGGATGCCCAAGGAGCTCAAGCAAGAAGAGCTCCCAAATCGAGGGAACATGCTGTTCCTACCCCCATCACTCCTGCCTCCACCCAATCCTATTCCTGCCACCTCTTTTACCCCCAACCGACTCTATTCCCAAGTCACCCGTTCCTCCCCTCCAACTCCCCACCCAGTCAAATTCCCATCATTCCAAACCCCAGTTCAACCTTTTCTCCAACCTCGACGCCTT